>LPNX010409157.1:233109-249742 GCA_001517045.1 Pseudotsuga menziesii | reverse complement strand
TAGGTTTGTTTAGTTGGTGTTTTATCGATTTTTTTCAATCCTCCATGAATTCACGGAGGATTGAAAAAAATCGGGCAGCATTTCGACTTGCCCGAGACACATTTCAAAAAAAAACCCGGTAGCATAAACCCTACCGGTTGACATAATATATATATATATATAGAGAGAGAGAGAGAGAGAGAGAGATATAACAAATTAACAAAAAAATTCAATTTAACTACAAATTTTCAAAAATCCGGCAGCATTTCTGCTTGCCGGTACACCTTTTAAACATGAAAATTATAAAAACATAAATTTACTAAATTTGAAAACAAAATTATAAAAACATACATTCACCAAATTTTAAAACAAATTTTATAAATTTATAAAAAAAAAATTTAAATTCCATTTAAATTGAAAAACAATTTAAACTGTTACCTCTTGGCTCCGAAATTGTGACGAGGTTGGGTTACTTGGAGGTGCTTGGGTTGCTTTGGGGTGACGGTCGCTGTTCCTCGGTCGAGCTAACTGTTCCTCGGTCGAGCTCACTGTTCCTCGGTCGAGCGATTGAAAATGACAGCCGGGGGCCCCGCGGCCCCTTTTTATAATTTTTTTTGAAAGAAGCACCTCGGTCGAGGTATATACCTCGACCGAGGTCCATACCTCGACCGAGTTAATACCTCAGTCAAGGTATTTATTAACCCTCGGTCGAGGTTTCAATACCTCTACCGAGGGTTAATAAATACCTCGACCGAGGGCTGAAAAAAACCTCGGTCGAGGGTTTCATAAAACCTCGGTTGATGTGTTAATACCTCGTGTCGAGGGTTTAACAAGCCCTCGATCGAGGTACGTTTTTTTGTTTTTGGCAAGATGCGCTTGCCAAAAAGTGTTACCCAGCTCCGTGGATTCACCCATATATTATATTAATGGATGCCCCGTTCAAGTGTGTCTATAGGGTATTAAGATATACATTGTTCCATGTGGAGATATCTTTAAAGTCAGAACTATTTATATTTTTAATTTTATTTTAATGTCTTAGTCAAGTGTCTCCATATATTAAGATATGTATTATTGTATGTTGAGACATGTTTAAAGTCATAATTGATTAATTATATACATTTAAGATTTGTAAAAACTAAATTTAATTTCCTTATTAAGTGTCTCTATATGTTAAGATATATATGATTTATGATTCTACGTTGAGACATGTTTAAAGTCATCATTGATTGATTACATATAAGATTACTAGATGTTATTATATCTTATTTTTATAATTAAATGTATATATATAGTTTGAATATATTTTAAATATTTAATGATCTTATAGTATAAAAAATTGAAATTATATTTATATATATATGTGTGTTTTTGTATTTTATAATTTTGGGGTGAACTATCATATATGTTTTTTCATTTATGACGAGAATGAGACAAGTGTATTGTGGAGATTGATTCTATGGGTGTCTTTCAAAATTTATAATTAACAATTTAAAAAAAAAACTTTAGTTAACATGTGATAAGTACACTTGATGATAGTTGGATAAATTAAACTTCAATTTCAACCTTGTAATTAAAACTCCAATCATGATAACACAACTATTGCATTATTAGATACAAGTATTAACTTTAATCCAATAATGATAAACTTTAGCTTAACTTTAAGTTTTAAATTAACTATAAGATACAAATATTAGCTTAAATCCATGATTTTACAACTATTAGCTTAACTTCAACTCTAATAGCAAATAAAAAAACTATTAGATGAACTTTTACTTGTACTCCAATGACTCCATCTCTTAGCTTGCGAGGTTGCCCATCATTGCAGTGAAACAATGCACCACCCAATAAGTTTTCCATTTTGCACATAGCGTCATGACAACAATCACTTAGGTAATATGCTCCGAGGGTGATAGGATAAACTCAATCTATAAATATGAATAAGAAGGGGTGAAGGTTCTAAAAAGTTTTTATTTAGATCAAGATTCTATCAATGGGTGAGTAGAGAACTTCCATTAAACTGTGTATTAGATGATTTTATATTATCATTATTCATTTCAAATTTTATTGTAATTGATGATTTTATAACATTAAAGTTTGAAATTATGATGTTATAATACTAGCACAACCACTTAAGTTGGGGTCAAAAGCTACTTATTTATGCATTACTACTAGTTATCTATACATTATTACCAATTATATATATATATATATATATATAATGTTATGAAATAGTATTACTATAAAGATTAAAATAAATGTGATCATATCTTATTTATTTTTAGAATTAATTATATATATAAAGTACAATATATATTCATTTTAAATTTGATGATTTTATAATATCAAAATTTGAAATTATATTAAATATATATATGTTATAAAATATGTATTTATTTTAGATATTGTTATATCGATGATTTATAATATCAAATTTTGAGATTATGATGTTATGATATGATTAAATTCTGTTATGAGATAGTATGGTTATAAAGATAGAAAAAAATTATTAAAAGTATAAAAGAAATGTTGTATGTTGATAGGAGTTTTGGGGTAAGTGAGTTGTGCAACACCGCGGAGGCTGTATAAGCTCACGCGGCACTGCTCAAGGTTAAGATAACGCGATGGAAGGAAAACAAATCGTTTTTGAATATTTATGCATCTTTTTTACCACATTTTGTGGATATATGTCATTAGAAGTTAAATCAGTTAGGAGTTAGTTAGAAGTGGACCATGAATGTAAAGGTGCAAGCCTATATATAGATTAGAATTGCAAATGAATGGATAAAGTTGTGATAGAAGAGAAGTGTTAAAATAGAGCAAGAGAGAAATTGAATCTTGTGTTATCTGAATGTGATCTTGTGGGTCGATCTTTCTCTCGCTGTGGGGAAAGACAACTGTTGTTTTTGCATCTATGCGCAGAAAGTAATATGATACGACGAATATTGAGCTAAATCACTATTGTCCTTTTTCCATTTTCATATGTTGTGATGGCTCTTTTTCCATTTTTATATGCTGTGACAAATATCTAATGAGTCTGTTCTACAAATGGATGATATGATAATGCTACAATGAACCAATGAATGATGCTGTCTATTTAAATCTGTGATTATATTGCTAGATTTGTTATGCGATACCTAATGGATGGTTCTGTTAGATATGATAGTTAAGCTGATGAAATGATGTTTCCCTAGATCCTCCTCCTTACTGTGGAAACTTGGTTTCGAAAGCTCTCCCTTGAACATCTCGGGTGATACTTCATCCACTCTATGGGTGTTGCCGGGCCGGGTAAAACCTGTTTGGGCCAGTGCTCAGGGAGATCATGCTGGTTGGGTGTCGACAGAACGAGAAACCCTGTCGACGAGGCTTTGTTGGTGGGTTTTAGCCAACAAATGGTTCTGTTGCTGGGACTTTGTTGTGACTAGAGAGAATAATATGTTGTGGCATCTGACGAAACCATAGATCCAATATTAGTTTGACCTAAGACTGTGAGAGTTCAGTGAAGCCGAGAACCAGAACCCAAGGTTGACGACAAATGCATGGTTGGTAAGGTACATTCACGACGGTCCTCATGAATGGTTTTTCTGTGAGTTTCCTGTCATACTCTATGAGTGGCTGGCACAATTCACCTACAAGAAGCGCAACTTCTAGGGAGGAGAGCCGACATCCTGGATCCCCGAGATAATTCAGGAACTCCAAGAAACTGAAAATAAGGGGTCGCAGGCTGTTGAATTTTGGTTGGACAGTATTCTGGAAGGATACATCACTGAGTTCGCAGTTGATACCAACAAGTACTACAACGAAGCAGAATGAGAGTTATTCAACGAACCACGAGGTAGGTTCCTACTGTCTCTGCAACTATCAATCAAGATGCTTATTTGTGAAAAGGGCATACTAAAGATGCACCTCGAGTAATAAAACTCTGGTGTGTGGAGGCTCTGAACACCGCGATAAAGGGGGGCAATGAATGGAAAGATAAGGGGTAGATGCGTGTGCATTTCGATGAGTCTGTGAGGGTAGCAGAGGAAGAGAGTGGCTGTACAAGGGGAGGAGAAAGATTTCGATTAGAGAAGAGGCAGAGGACAGGGGAAGGTTCTGCTGCGATTGGAACACAAGACCGCGAAGGACAACCACAAGGGACAAAGAAACCCTACAGTGATGAAGAGGATGAGAAGACACAGGCTACGCCCAGGGTAGGAGCAAGGTCAAACCCCAATAGAAAAACGTTCACACTTTGCACTACTCCACCATCAGGAAAATATATGCAATCCACGTCAACGTGTCCGACATGCCAAGCAGTGTCTAGTAGTAAAACAATGTCTGTAAGAAGAAGTTCTAGGATGGCAGGAGACGATATGAAGCTGCCAATGTTCCATGGAAATGACACTGATGACCCAGAACATTATTGGTTCTTATGTGAGGCAGTCTGGACTGCCAGAAAGACTATCGACGAGGATATAAAGAAAGGCTGATTATAAGCGACCACCCTTCAGGGTCGTGTGCTTGATTGGTACATGAGATTCATACAGGTCTTGCAGGGGACCGCGACGAAGACTTTGGATGAGATTCGAAAGGGACTGCTTGAAGAATTCGAGTAACCAAAATCTAAAGCATAGTACATTATAGAGATAAAGGAAATCAAGCAATTCCCTAATGAGACGGTTTGGGACTTTGATTAGAGGTTTAAGATGTTGATGGCATGGGTTAGCTTTGATATGAGTGATGTCCAACACAAGGGATGGTTTACTACGGCACTGGGCCCTCATATCTGACATCCATTGATGCAACAAAAGATCATGACAGAGAGCGAGGCTTTGAATATTGCAATGAAGCTAGAGACTTCACTGGTTGGCGAAACGGTTTTCGGCATGAACCAAATTCAGGCACAGCTGGTGGACCTGATGCTTCAATTGCAGCATATCAAGAAGAAGAAAGATGAACACGAGGAATTATGGTGCACTTGATGTCATGTGGATGGACGCACCAAAGATACATGTCCTACTTTTTGGAATTATCTACTCTCAGGAGTGCTAAACCTGTTGAGTTGCGATAGTGTGCCGTGGTGTCGTATATGTCAAGTATATGAGTATCGACATGAAGATTGTACCTACATGCAAAAAATGGTTACGAATCCATCAAGCTTATATTGCACCTTTTGTCACTTGGTTGGCCACGAGGATAAGGACTGTCGAGCTTATAATCTGCTTCAAGAGCGAACATATGATTTGTATTTTGTGAAAGGTGAAGATCCTCGCATGGTGTAGCAGCCACATCCGTAGGTGATATAGTCGCCACCTCAAGTACAGTATATTTCATCGCCATAGATGCAGTTTATTCTGTCGCAACCATAGACACAGCCACAGTTTGCACCGTGACCACAATACACCCAAACCCTGATGGATTTGCTACAGCCACAGTATGTCCAACCAACACATTATGTTCAGCAGCAGCTGAATCCCCTACAATAGCAAGTGGCCCAAGCCAAGTATTCATAACAAGTAGCTCAACCACAATATCAACAACAAGGAGGATTCCACAGAGGATTCAGGGGACGGGTAGGTTTCGGCCGTGGAGGAGGACGAGTTCATGCATCAATTCAATGTTACAACTGTGGGACATTTGGGCACTGTCAGAGGGATTGTCTCCATTTGCAATGTGTATACTACGCGGTTAATGATCATATGGTTGAAAATTTCCCTCAGTTAATTACAAGATGGTAGGCCGACAATGTTCCTTTATTACAGAACCAGAACCAGTTCCAGGCCCAGAATCGATTACAGAACCAGCAGCAACTGCAGAATTAGGGTCAACCCCAAGTTCTAGTACAAAATCAGAATATCAATCAGCCTATGAATCCACCGATGAACCAGAATCCACCTCCAAATCAGACTCCGCCGTAGAACCAAATTCAAGGATCGACGATTGCGACCATTCTAGCAGAACCGTGAACAGGGGATGTTGATGTTGGGATTGTTACTCGAGGAGGCACGATGACTGGAGAAGATGGACCACGACCATAAGTGCGAGTGGCTGGCAATAAGAAAGCACAATTTGATATCGTAACCGAGAGAGATACCTTTTTTGAGGCTCATGAGGCACTTGGAAGAAATTCGGGTAAGACACCTATTTTTGGCATGCCTTCTGCTTTTGATTCTTCGATAGAGGATGGACCATCGTGGCAGTATGGTTCCTTACAATACTTCTTCGAGATTTGTTTATCCCTGGAAAGAGATCTTGATGCTCTGGTTGAGATCAAGAAGTTGCTGCACCGTTCAGATAGAGAGTTGCAGGACTCTGTGGTGAATTCTCTACAGAGAAAAAGACGAGAAAGGAAATGAGGATGAACATCCATATTGGGGGCTATGAAGTCAATTCAGTTATTCTAGATCTTGGGTCAGATGTGAATATCTTGACGAAACAGACGTGGTAGAAGATGGAGGAGCCAAAACTTGGCTAGTCCCCAGTACAGCTAAGATTGGCTAACCAGGCAAAAGTTTAACCAATTGACCATGTGTCGAATCTAGTTGTAGATGTCGAAGGTATGAGGACTCGTGATGATTTTGATGTAATTGAAGTCGTTGATGGAGGGGGATCCTATCCCCCACTTCTAGGAATTGGATGGGCCAATGATAGCATGGTTGTGATAAACTTTAAGATGCGATTGATGACGCTTGAGAACTAGGATATCTGAGTCATTGCCCCTATGCATCCTAATGAAGGAAGGAGATATATTGAACCTGTCAAAGATGAATTTGTTAGAGGATGGGATCACATTTACAATATTTCTAAAGACTATATCCATCCTACTATCGATGGAGAACTAGGGTGGTGCAGCGCTAGCTTTGTGTCCTCTGATTCTGATGATGCATTAGAAAATTGGCAAAACCTGATGCATGAAGTCTCACTCAGAAAATGTGGCTCGATTACACAGTCTCTACACCATGTCATGACTGAGATCATTGAGTTGTTGATATACAAAGGATTACCAGAACTATCTAGGTTCCTCGAGTAGTTTGAAGCGAAGGTATCTAAGCCTTAGTGCTTGGTGGAATTAGGGGAAGCATTGAAGGCCACTCTAGTACGTTGGTGGGCAGTTCATAAGGGGACCATTCATGAATGGGCACAGTGTCGATGATTGATGACTGTGTGCTCCGGGGATATGGAGGTATATAAAACTAGGAGATATGATGGACATAATAACCCTTGTAGTCATCTGAGGGAATTCCAGACGCTGTGGGAATCATGGCCCAAGGATGAATGGGTACATGCTTTTATTCACACATTGGATGAAATGCCAAGGTCTTGGTATGTCTCAATAGAACTATGCAGAGAAATAACTACTTGGGAGGATTTGATTGTTTGCTTTGCGCATACCCTTGGCTTTGCAGATGCCAATGCAGAGGTTAACAATGCATTGCATATCATTTGGGATGTAGTCTTGAAATTTGTCCCCGTTGCATATTATGTGGACCCGCATGAACATTGCCACATGCAATTGATGATGGAATGATATAACATCTCCGATGAGCCAGAGGATTATGATGAATTGCGCAATATTATTATTCCATAGACTGAAGGAAGTCGGGATGTCATAGCACCAAATGTGCTGACGAATCCCATGAATCAACTGTTAAAGATTAAGAAAGTTAACATTGGGACGAAGGAGAATCCAAAATTTTCCAATATTGGGGACTACTGGGACGAGGAGACCATGGCAAAGATCATAGATCTATTGCATGAGTTTCAAGATCCGTTCTCGACAAAATTCTAAAAAATGAAAGGGATATTGGGTGACCTAGGGGAAATGAAAATCCTATTAAAACCATATGCAAAACCAGTGCGATAGAGGCCATATCGCTTGAATCCACGATATAAAGAACGGGTCAAGGATGAAATTGATTGGAAGCTTGATGTATGGATTATTGAGCCTGTTGAAGAATCATAATGGATAAGCCCTATGGTAGTTCAAGATAAGAAAACTAGTGAAATGCAAATTTGTGTCGATCTAAGGAAACTAAATGATGCTTGCATGCATGATCCCTTTCTGACACCGTTCATGGATGAGGTTCTTGAGGGAGTAGGTGGTTAAGAAATGTATTCTTTCACAAATGGATTTTTTGGGTATCACCGTATCAGAATCTCAAAGGAGGATCACCATAAAACCACATTTGTCACTGAATGGGGTTGCTTCCAATACACATTAATGCCCTTTGGATTGAAGAATGCACCCGCGGTGTTCTCTCGGGTTGTTGTTGCTGCATTTAAATATTTTATTCAAAAATCTCTGCAAGTGTATATGGATGATTGGACTATCTACGAGCTGATTAAGGGTCATTTGGAAAAGCTGCGCTTGATGTTGGAAAGGTGTCGACAACATCAGATCGCATTGAACTAAAAGAAGTGCATCTTCTATGCACCAATTGAGATACTGTTGGGTCATATCGTTTGTAAGTAGGGGATTTTGGTTGATCCAACGAAGATTTCCCTAGTCCACATGGAGCAGGTGGCCAACCAAGGGTTGGCCGACAGATAGAAGGAGCTCAATGAAGGGTATTTTCAATCGCATGGGGAAGTGACGCAACTGAAGATAGAGGTTGAGGAGCTGTGTCAGGTAAAGGAACAATTAGGAGCAACAAAAGCACAGGAGGTTACAACACTGAAGATAGTGCAAGACGAGCTGAAGAGGAAAGCTCATGAAGAGATTATCAACCTAAAAAAGCAGACTGATCACCTGATTGTCAAGAATGCGCAGCTGATTGCAATTAGAGGCAAGGTAGAAGAGGTTTTTGATGAGGCCTATCAGCACATCTATGAAATCACCACAGAACTTGATGCAGTCGCCAAAGCTAAGCGACTGGGAGAGCTCATCGCTAAGCTCCAGCTGCACAAAAATATTCTGAATTCTATGGTCTACCCAGAAGCACCACCAAAGTAGATTGCAAAGCGTAGGGATGCCATCGAAGCGGTCACGGCTCAGTTTGAAGCAATGGAACATAAAGCAAAGAACATCATGGAGGCAACAATAAAATTTTGGGGCAATGTCGTCGAGGATGAACAGTTAGACCAACTGACTATGCAAGCACAAGAATCTGAAAGTCAATTGATGACATTGAAGGAAAAATTAAGGGCAATTCCACCCATGATTTAGCTTACGTGGTCCACCAAGCTGAGAGAACTACAACAAAGAGCTACAAAGGCACAAGAACGATAGCACAAGCATAGAATGCAGCTAGAGGAATTCCAAGAGATTGGAGCTTTGTTACCTATTAAAGCAGTCGCCACACTGTAAGCTGTGAAAGAAGACAAGAAGATGGTGGATACCAAGTTGGTGGAGCACCCTATGAAGCAGGACCTACTTGGTTTTTAAGATGAAGCTAAAAAATTTCAAACATAGGTCAAGGAGATATCGCAGCAGTACAAGCATTTCAAGATAATGACGACAAAGTACACCCTGTCTACTTGACGTGGCTTGAGGACGAGCCACAAGACTGTGTTAGGGGCCTATTAGCAGGGGTTTTGGGGTAAGTGAGTTGCGCAGCACCACGGAGGTTGTGCAAGCTCACGCGACACCACGCAAGGCCAAGATAGCGCGATGGGCGAAAAAAAAATCATTTTTGAATATTTTATGCATCCTTTTTACCACATTTTTTGGATATAGGTCATTAGTGGTTAAATCGGTTAGGAGTTAGTTAGAAGTGGACCATGAATGTAAAGGCGCAAGCCTATATATAGATTAGAATTACAAATGAATAGATAAAGTTATGATAGAAGAGAAGTGGTAAAAGAGAGCAAGAGAGAAATTGAATCTTGTGTTATGTGAATGCGATCTTGTGGGTCGATCTTTCTCTCGTTGTGTGGAAATACAACTATTGTTTTTGGATCTATACGCAAAAAGTAATATGATATGACGAATATTGAGCTGAATCATTGTTGTCCTTTTTCCATTTTCATATGTTGTGATGTCTCTTTTTCCATTTTGAAATGCTGGGACAAATATTTGATGAGTTTGTTCTACAAATGGATGATATGATAATGCTGCACGATGAACCAATGAATGATGTTGTCTATTTAAATCTGTGATTATATTGCTAGATCTTTTATGCGATACCTAATGGATGGTTCTGTTAGATTTGATAGTTAAGTTAATGAACTGATGCTTCCCTAGATACTCCTCCTTACTGCACAAACTTGGTTTCAAAAACACTCCCTTGAACATCTCGGGTGAGACTTCATCTGCTCTGCAGGTGTTGCTAGGCAGGGTAAAACCTGTCTGGTCCGGTGCTCAGGGAGATCGCACTAGTTGGGCGTCGACATAATGAGAACCCCTGTCGACAAGGCTTTGTTGGTGGGTTTTAGCCAACGTTGTATAATGTTTATATCATTTATATTATAATATAGTTATATTATAATATGGTTTTCATTAAGTCTATAGGCTTATATATCTTAGAATTTTTAATTCAACTATCATCTATGATTTTTCATTTACTAATAATTTCAAAAAAATAAAAATAGCTTAGTTTGCATTTGATAAATATAATTGGTGATTTAATTATTAGATACACTATTGGATTAATAGATATAACTATGAGCTTAACTTCATTGATGATACAACTTTTAGCTTAATGTCAACTCCAATCATGAATTTTAATTAAATTGTAATTGTTGATATCTTAACTATTAGATACAATTATTTCCTTAACTCCAATGGTTCTGCAACTATTAGCTTAACTTCAACTCTAATCATTGTTATATTGGATAACTATTAGCTTAACTATTAGATACAAATATTTAGCTTGAATCCAATGATTCTACAACTATTAGCTTAACTTTAACTCTAACAGCTTAAGGCTTACTAGAAGTCCATTTGGCATCTAGGAGTCTAGAACTAATGTGTAGTCTCCTGTAACAATGGAAGTCCTAATAAAATCGTTAGAACTCCTAATAAACTCGTACATCTGGCTTTTGGGCAGGCTTACTAGAAGTCCATTTGGCATCTAGGAGTCTAGAACTAATGTGTAGTCTCCTGTAATAGTTGAAGTCCTAATAAAATCGTTAGAACTCCTAATAAAATTGTACATCTGGCATTTGGGCAGGCATATAGCTAATTGCACTGATAGGGGTTTATATCTTAGAATTTTGGAGTGGACTACCATCTATGATTTTTCATCTATGGACGAGAATGAGACAAGTGTATTGTTAAGATTGATTTTATTGGCCTAGTTCAAAATTCATAATTAACTATATATATATATATATATATATATATATATCTTAAAGTTAACATGTGATAAGTGCATTTAGTGATGATTGGAAAAATTAAACTTCAACTTCAACTTGGTAATTAAAACTCTAATCATGATGATGTATAACTATTAGATTATAACTCCAACAATGATACAACTTTAATTTAAATCCAACTCCAATGGTGACTTTAACTTGAAATGCCATTGTGATATATTAACTTTTAAATTAATTATTAGATACAACTATTAGCTTAACTTCAATGATTTTTACAACTATTAACTTTCAACTGTGTTATATTAGATTAACTATTAAATAATTATTAATAATTCAATATTCGAAACATATTAATAAGATTGATATGGTTATTTCTAATATATTTAAAGTTTAAGTAGGCATACTTATTCCAGTGATAAATTAATATTGTTTTGCAAGAATAGACACCCGTTATAGTTGTCATATTTTTAATAAACACCTTTATAGTTGTCATATTTTTAAAGTCTACGTAGCCATACATTTTCCAATGAAAAATTAATAACTTTTATTTAGAATCTTTTCGCAAGATAGATTAATAATTTTTATTTCGAATCGAGTCTGAAAAATTCATTCCAGGACTCTTGTAGTAATCACAAAAATCCACTTAATAAGATATCTATTTAAAATAGATTATAATATTTAAAAAGAGATTATAGTGAGGAAATGAGAATTATAAATATAAGAATATAAAAGCATCAAATAATAAATGAACAAGAATAAATCAGGTTGGAAGGGAAATTGGAGTGATCAAAGAAGGAAAGGGAAATTGAACTGATAAAATATTCGGAATGTTGAATTACGAAAAAACAAAATCACTTTTTCAAATGAGAATAACTAAATTTGAAAAGAAAATTGTAATCACAATTGTCATAGTGAAACTATTTCCACTGTAAAAAAAATTAAGTTAAAAAAACATAAAAAGCCGCCATCCGATTTTTAATGGGCTTTCTCCATAGTAATACAGTATTACTGAGATGTGCCCACGGATTCAACGAATATAGTTTCCATAAGTTTTGGATAGGGTAGCGCCATAACAAGAGCGTGGAAATACACGCAAAGGTCTCCACCAATAAGAGAAAATGTAAGAATAAATTGATACTGTATGAAAAGATTGACAGCTTACGCTTGCATTGCATTCTAATGCTGCAAATGAAATTAAGAACTAAAAAATGGAGACAAAGGAGGTTGTATCATCCATGCCAACAAGCATCAATGATAACTTACAGGCTATAATGTAGATGGATAGCTTATTCTTGCATTGCGTTCTATTGCTACAATAGAAATTAAAAAATAAGGAATGGAGATAAGGGAGGACGTTGCATCATCCATTCCAATTGCACCTGATATAACAGCTCTAGAGGGATTTTCACTCTGTTTTAGTCTAAGCTTGCTTCGAAGGGTACCTCTTGTATCCAGGCATCACCAGCGATGAAATTAGCTACTGTAAAATTTTGAGCATCAGAAATGTTCATGGCGTGATAGCCAGGCCATTGAACTCGTTCTGCAGTTCCTGCCCCAGGTCCCGAGTTCATATATTCGCCATAATACAACGTAGCCAAAGCAAAGTCCCCTGACCATTCTAACCAACCCGCAGGATCGACGACATCATCTATATATGAGTCCATATAAACTGTGCGAGAGTAATTTTTCCACGGCCTTCCCAAGAATGTTTGAAAAGAGCTCTTCACCGGAACGAGATCAGGCGCAGCATAGACGGTGCAATTTTGTATAGAGATGCCAGTGTTTTGATTTGGATCGTCTCTTCCTTGAGCCGTAAAACAATTCTTTTGATTATCCATCGGTTTTCTCGCCAGGAGATTGCAGTCTTGAAACACAACTGCCGCGTTGCCGAAGATAAAATCAACTGTGCCGTAAATGTCGCATTCCCTGTAGAATTGTCGAAGCGAGTGTGCGTACAGAGTGTCTTGGTAGCCTTTGAAGCTACAGCGATAGAATGCTGATAGATCCGATCCAACTCGGAGGGCGACAGCCTGATGCTTCTCTGGCCCCGCCGTGTTCTCGAAAGTGATATCCCGAGCCAGAAAGCCCTTCCCAACCACAGCTGTAATCACATATATTTCACGTGAGAACGCGACGAGAAAACAAAGATGTAGTCAAAGGGATTGTATTGCAAGAATTTCAAATTCATAATTGGATTACATAGCCAGCGAGCTGAATGAATAAAGTTAGGATTAAAATACGTAGTCAAAACAGAAAACGAGGACTTATTCGGAGAAAACAGTTGGATTCGTACATAAATTTGTGAAAAGTAGTAATATTTTTGGTCAATAATATTCTTCAACATGCAGCAGCATAGTAATAAATGTTATGGTAGCTGTATCGTAGGCTATTGGATCTCAAACAAGTTGAGATCTAACGAAGTCCACAACTTGAGATGTGACAGTCCACAATGCAGCCTGACAGCATTTATTACTCTACTACATATAAAATTAACTTCCAAAAACTTCATAGACTTCATATAAGACTAGGCCTTCACTGACAAAACAAAACTTAAGAACATAACCACACAAAGAAATGAGTAAAGCAGCTTACCGACTGTTGCTGAGCGGAAAGTTGTCCATCCGTCCACAACACTTCTATTGCCAGTGATCACAGTGGCGTTTATGCCATCTCCCACCAACATAATATTTGTTTTGTATTTGGGCACCTCAACGGTTTCCTCGTAGATTCCCTCTGTAACATGTATCACATATCTATCTAAACTTTTGTTTGGAGCAGCATTCAACGCGTCAGTAATTGTTGTGTAATTGCCACTACCGTCTTGAGCCACCGTCACGACATTATCATCTAAAACGTCATCATCATCTTCTTCAGAGGTTTGAAGAAGCCTCCTTCGGTCTGAAGTAGACAACCATGAAGGGAACCCAATGTTGAAGAGAAATTTATCATCATCTACATCAACTTGATCGTGGCTCTCATGTCTCATCGGTTCGGAAAACAGGCGTCGGTTGCGCACAGCAGGACTCTTGGAACCTTTGCCAACGACAGAAATATTCTTCGTAAGAGCCAAAGAATTACTCACAACTCGTGACATATTGAGGACACTCTTAGTCAATATGTTTTGCAGGCTTCCACTAGCCTCCTGGAGGCTTTGGATGCAGGTAGCCTGATTAGTAAGAGCTGCACTTATCCAAGTTTGAATGTCAATCGATTGCCTCCATTTCAAAGAATCAGCAGTAAGATTCGACAAAGACATGCTCAGGTCGTCCAACGTTAAATCGAACAATTGCTTGCAATCGTCAAGAGCACTCAGTTCCCTTCCTTTGAAAGCCCACCGTCCAATACGAGATATTATCTGAAACACTTTTTGAGCTTCGATAATGCTAAGCTTGAGAGCCATCCTGCAAAGATCTGTGGAATTTGCGTGCAATGATTCAGGAAAGAGGCTCGACATTGTAGAAACACAAAATTTTGGATCCAATGTCATATCACAGGCAGATTTCAGAGAATTGTGGTGATCAGGTGCTTCATCGCTTTCAATCTGGACAAGCATGAGACATATCAAGAAAACGAAAGCTATAAAACTAAACTTAAAAGCCATTTCAGGATGCAGTAATAGCGTTCTAACTGCAGTAGATCAGTAGACTGTTATCTCACACTCTCTCGTAGACGTATATATATATATATATATATATGAGAGCAGGAGGTGGTGTTGGAAGAAATAAGCTATACGAGCTTCACCAACTCCAGCCAAACTAGCCTACGTAATACATTTGCCTATCTTTCACGGCTCTGGCTGTCGATGCACTTGCAAGGTTGAACCGTTTCACAGATTGATTTTCTTGGGGTCGTCACGGGTGTCTTCACCTTATCCACTTGCCCTTTTTTCCGGAAAATACAAAAAAGTATGTCCACTTTGATCGGTTGAGCCGTAGAGGCGGCGTCCACGATGGAAATTTCGACTCGGAGGCGTTCAATGATTTAAAGGACTGGAGAGCAGTCAATGGTTTCACTTTCCAATGGCCTGGAATTGCAATTTCACCGTACTGTCAAATTAGTTTTTCAGAAAGTAAGCTCAACTTTATACGATTTGCATCCAACCTTATACCATTTGCATAATTTTTTGTTTCTTCTAAGTTTTGGTTGCTCAAATTTTATAATGGGAGTGTAGTAAGGGTAATTAAGATCTAAGTGTCTTAATGGTAATTAAGATAGTTGAATTTATTTTTGGAGTTAAAATTGTAATTTTAGTAACCTAGATTATAATTTTAATCATTTTTTTTATTTTTAAATAATAAAAACAGCTAAAAAAACACAAACCATCTAAAATTTAACTTCCATTAATGCCATTTTCTTTTTTTTAATCAAATATAAAATACAAAACCTCACTTTATATTAAAAAACTAAAATATACAACCTAAAAATGAGAGATATATATGACACAACAATTCAAATTTTATAACATTAAAGCTCTCAACAATAAAGTGGAATCACGAATTGAACTATGATTTTTTTAGTTTCCATTATTTTTAATTCAAGGATAATGGAAATAATTCAAATCATATATTAATTTTTTATATTAAAAATTTTAAATTATAAATACATTCTTATATAAACAACTAAATAAATAAATTAAAGAATTAGTTACAAAATCAAAATCTTTTAAACAATTGAAAATTATAGAAAGACTATAAATATAGAGATTATATAGATTGACAATTATAGAGAGACTCTAGATATAAAGATTATAGAGATTGAAAATTATAGAGATTAGATATTTAGATTATATCTAGAATAGATATATTAAATTATAAATATATTTTTATAAAAGTAATTAAATAAATAAGCTAAACAATTTGTTGATGATGATGATTAACATCCAAACATATTAACTTTGGTCCATTCAACTTTAAGAAATATAATATTTGGTTTACCTTAAAATCTTGTTAATGTGTTCAAAAAGCTTGCCAAGAAGCTTTCCAAGTTTAATATATTTTTGGCAAGTTAGACGTACTATGAAACTCAGATCTAATATGGGTGTAAGCAAAACACTCTAAGAGAAATAGATTTTCATCCTCAATGGTGAGAGACTCACATAGATGGCAAATCCTTTTCGCCCATGGAGTTTTAAGAATAGACCAACTCCCTATTTAACTATGGAGTTCATGAGAGTTAGTTATAATCTTGGCTATATTAATTTTCTTCCATGAGTTAGTTAGTTAGTTAGTTACTATCGAGAGATACTTCTGATCTTTCAGGTTAGGATTAATGACCTCCTTATAGTATCTTAATTTCTCTTAACCACTAAATTTTCCTCATACCAGAATTTCTCTTTAAACTTATAAGTATTAATATTTTTTACATTATCAATATTTTGCACAACGTCATTTTCGTCGATGCCTCAATAATTTAACTAAGC
>LPNX010409157.1:216550-230780 GCA_001517045.1 Pseudotsuga menziesii | reverse complement strand
GACAATAATATTATTTTATGAGAAAGTGAATTGTGAGTACTTTACTTGAAAATAACAATATTATTATTTTATGAGAAAGTGTGAAATGACTTTTATTGTAAGTACTTCACTTTATGACTTAAAAGTACGTGTACCACTAGCTTGGTTAACTATGGATTTTCATCCACCATAGAAAATGTGACAAATAAGCATTCTTAACTCATGCAATGCCACCTCAACCATGGGGGATGATGTCATCTACTAAAATTTAATTGGTTGATTTTTATAGTACATTTTGGTCCTTTTGAGGCCCATTTTTTACCTCAAATTCTCTCTAATGCAAATTTTCTTGTCGTTCACCAACTCTCTCATAAAATGAAACCTTGTGTCTATGTGTTTGGTTCTCTTGTGAAACACATGATTCTTTGATGATGCTATGGCTGAATTCTTGTCGCAGAAGATGGTTGTCGGTTCTTGATGGTTCTGTGACAAGTCTTTTAAGACTCTTCTCATCCAGACAGCTTGACATGCAGCACTTGTTGCTGCAACATACTCTACTTCAGCTGAAGATAGAGTTACAATGGGCTGTTTCTTTGAAGCCCATGAAACAACACCTGTACCAAAATGAAATGTGTACCCAGATGTGCTTTTCATGTCATCTATACTGCCTCCATTGTCACTGTCAGTGTAACCAATGAGTTTAAAATTTTTTGAGGTTGAATACATAATACCAAGGCTTTTGTGCCACTTACATACCTCAGAATTCTTTTACCTGCTTGCCAATGTGAGTCTTTTGGTGATTCCATGAACCTTGAGATCAGACTTACTCCATACATAATGTCTGGTCTTGTTGCTGTCAAATACATAAGGCTGCCAACAAGCCTTTTAAACAGCGTAGGATCAACAGTGGATCCTTCGTCATCCTTGCTCAATTTTAAACCTGTTATCACTGGTGTTGGGGTTGTCTTGCAGTTAGACATGTTAAACCTTTTTAAAACTTCACTTGCATACTTTTTCTATGATATAAAGATACCACTTTCAGACTGTTGAACTTCAATGCCCAGAAAAAACTTTGTAAGCCCCAGATCAATCATTTCAAATTCATTTTCCATGATTGTTTTAAAATCTGCTATGCCATAATCACTAGTAAATATTAAATCATCTACATACAGGTAGACAATTAACATCTTACCTTGCTCATCGACTTTGGTGTACAAATTCGGTTCACTTTCACTTCTGTGAAATCCATTTTCAATGAGATAGGAATCAATTCGACTGTACCAAGCTCTAGGAGCTTGCTTCAAACCATATAATTCCTTTTTCAGCCTGTACACTTTATGTTCTTGACTTGGAAATTCATACCCTTGTGGCTGTTCCACATATACTTCCTCTTCTAGATAGCCATTTAAGAATGCCAACTTGACATCCATTTAATGAACATGCCATTTGTTTTGTGCAGCAATGGCCAAAACTATTTTGACTGTATCCATGCGTGCAACAGGTGCAAACGTTTCATTGAAGTCGATGCCAGGTTGCTCTATGAACCCTCTTGCTACCATTCTTGCCTTGTGCTTTTGCACATTCCCATCAGCATCTTGCTTTGTCTTGTAAATCCATTTGACACTGATTACATCTTTGTCTGTTGGTACATCAACCAGTTCCCATGTCTGGTTTTTCTCAATGCATTCTATTTCTTCATCCATGGCTTGTGCCCATACTTCTTCTTCAACAGCTTCTTCAAATGTTAGTGGATCATATATAGGGGAAAATAATGCAAACAGAGAGAATGAATTAGGTGTACCAGCTTCATATATCTCTCGCAGACTTCTTGTCTTTACCGTTTCTGTTGATGTCGACCTTGACAAAATGCTTGATGGAGTCTGTTGTCCTCTTGGTGTACTTGTCGGTGTAGCTTGAGCTACTACTTGTGTCGATGGTCCTTGTGTTGAACCATGTCTTGGTGTCATGGGAGTTGACGGTGCTGCAACCGGTTGACTTACATGTGGTATTTGAACCACTTCCTCTTCCATATCATCATTTTCGACGTTCGACACAATCTTGACATTTATGTCGATGGTTCCATCCCATGATTCATTCTCGACAAATTGAACATCTCGACTGATTATCACTTTCCTTGCAACAGGGTCATACAACTTGTATGCTTTTATGTCTTCTGAATAGCCGATAAAAATACATTTATGTCCCTTCTTGTCTAGATTCCTTCTTAGCTCATCTGGAACATGAGCATATGCAACACAACCAAAAACTTTTAAATGGGAAACACTATGATTCATACCTATCCATGCTTCTTGGGGAACTTTGTTCTTCACACTCTTTGTTGGACATCGGTTCATAATGTATACAGAAATTACAACTGCTTCACCCCAATAATCATTTGGAAAATGCTTGGCTGGCAACATGTTGCATGCCATCTCAATGATGGTTTTGTTCTTTCTTTCGGCAATACCATTCTGCTGAGGTGTATACCATGCAGTGAATTGTTTTTGTATGCCATGGGTCTTGCAGAAATTCAGAAATTCATTTGAAAAATATTCACCTCCTTTGTCGGTCCTTAAGATCTTGATGCGGTGACCACTCTGGTTTTCCACGAGTGCCTTGAACTGCTGAAAATAACCAAATGCATCAGATTTATGTTTCAAGAAATATACCCATGTTTTTCTTGAGTATTCATCAATAAAAGTTAGAAAATACTTGCAGCCACCAATGGATGATGTCTACATTGGACCACAAATGTCAGAGTGCACAATTTCAAGTGGTATGCATGCTCTATAGGACTTTCCGACTGGAAATGTCTCTCTGTGCTGCTTGCCAAAAATGCAGCCTTCACAAACCCTCTCCGGTTTTTCAATCAATGGTAATCCCTTCACCATATTCTTTGTGTGCAGTAGCTTCATCCCACCAAAAGTCAGATGTCCAAATCTAAAATGCCACAACCAGGATTCATCCTGAATTTCTATCTGAAATGCAACTTGCAAATTAGCGCTGCAATTTTCTCTCTTGTCGAGCAGCTTGATCGTTTCTTCACTTTCTACCTAGAATGCAACTCCTGTGTTTTTCTTCCCTTTTATGTCAGGAACTATCCTCAATGGAAACAAGCGGTTTCTTATCATTGGCACTTTTGCTATCAGCTAGTCGCTTGGACGCTTGTCTTTGATCACACAGTGTTCATCTTCCATGTAGACTCTGTAGCCTTTTTGTAACAACTGTCCAATGCTTACCAAATTATGTTTCAGACCTTCGACATAATAGATATCAGGGATATACTTACCCTCCCCCTGTTTGGTTAGAATATCAACAGTGCCTTTTCCTAAGACAATAACTTGGACATTGTTTCCAAGTGTAACATCAGTTTTAACTGAAGTGTCTAGACTGGAAAATAGATTCAAGTTACCAATCATGTGGTTGTTGCATCCTGAATCTAAATACCATGTCATGTGGAATTTCTTAAACAACATTGCATTCAAGTGGAGATGTCGATGCCATTAACATTGTGCTTGTCAAAGTGTTGGTGCTAGTCGACTGACTTGGGCTTTGCCTTCCTTGGTCATAATGCTTCTTCCTACATTCATATGCATAATGACCAAACTTCTTACAGTAATGACATTGAATTTTTTATTTATCAAACTTCTGGCAACTTGGCTGACTTGGGTTCTAGTTATCTCCTCTGCCACCGACATTTGCAGGACTTCTGCCTCATCCTCCTCTTGAAGAACTTCTTCCTCTGCCTCTGAAGTTATTTCTCCCCCTACCTCTACCATGGCTTATGGATGACTATGCTGCAAATGCACCTTCCAATGATGTCTGTGTTCTGCTGAGCCCATGTTCATGATTGATGAGAGAAGCTTGCAATTCATTAATGGTAAATGTCGTCATGTCTGTGTGTTCCTCTAAGGTCACAACCAAGTTTTCAAATCTTGGGGGAAGACTTCTGAGAATTTTTTCAACAACCCTTTAGTCTGCTATGGGTTCTCCATGAGATTTCAGTTGGTTTATCAACCCAACAACTTTGGTGTAGAATGTGTCTACAATCTCTGAATCTTTCATGGATAGAGATTCAAAATCTCTTCTCAGAATCTGCAGCTTGGATGTCTTCACCTTATCCAAACCTTGATAGGCAGTCTCCATTGTATCCCATGCTTCCTTAGCATTAGTCTTTGCTGCTATTCTTGGGAGTATGCTCTCAGGCATAGCTTGATTTATGAAAAACAAAGCTTTTCCATCTTTCTTCCTCTGTTCCCTCAAGGCATCTTTCTCAGCTTGTGTGAGATTGTTATATGCTATCATGTTTGCTAGTTCTACATAACCATACTGGACTATCTCCCAGGAATCTTGACCTCTGAATAAAACCTTCATTGTTAAAGACCAATATTCATAATTATTTCCTGTAAATATTGGAGTTTGCAATGAACCAGAAGTGGAAGCCATTTTTAATTTTTAATTAACTTTCCTTAGAAAATTAAATTCCCACCTTTTAAGACAATATTTCTTTCCTAAATCTTAGGCTGATATAAATCTTGCTCTGATATAAACCTTGCTCTGATACCAGTTAGCCAAAACCAAGTCGACTAAACTTGAGTTTAGGGCTCAGCCGATATTAAAATTTAATTTTCTCTTTTCACACCGACCACTTTTTCTTTTTCACTTGTCGGGTTAAACTTGTCTATCTCCCAACTAGACAAGTTTATAAATTTTAGTCATTCTTATTACTCGACTAAATTTACTTCAACTTACTTGTCGGTTCTACCGACTGATTTTACCTCGACCACTTGTCACTTCGACCAAGTCGGCTGACTTCTTCTCTTCGACCAAGTTGGCTGATCTCTCGACCAAGTCAGTTGACTTCTTCTCTTCGACCAAGTCGGCTCACCTCAGTCGGCTGACTCAACCGACCACTCAAGTCTGTTCACTTTGGTCGAAATCTACAAAGTATGTTTATTAGCCTAAAGACTTAAGAAATTACAAATGCTTTTCACCTGTGAGTAAGATGAAGTAAAATAGACATATTTACAAATCCAAATAACTTATAAAACATATGCCCAAATATGTAGGAAGACTTGAGTCGACCAATGTGCCGTAAAACCTAGAACTTTCACGCGGTGAGAAATTTATGGGTTCTTTGATCTTTCACTTAACAATAATTTTAAAAGACATTTACAGAAGTAAATATGGAAATATGTGCGGCCAAATAATCATGCATTCAACTATAAACTATTGCATATATATTTAACTATGCAGAAATAATAAAGTATTACAAACTTGTCAGTCTCAACTTGTTGGTCTAAACTTGTCGGTCCAGACTTGTCCTTTTACAGAGCTTCAGCTCTTCAACTGAATCACTTACATAGAAGCTTGAGCTTCGACTTCTCTTTTCTCACCCGTAGTTCTCGTGTCTCTTGTGTCTGTAAACTAATTTACAATTTGCTTCTTCTATTTATAGGCAACCTGAAGATTGCTTCTACATGGGCTGACTGACTCACCATTAAAGACTGTAATAACTATCTCCCTAACAACTTAGCTTCAGAAATAAATTCAACTGGTTTACATTGCCTACTCATGGACTCTTCCCTCTTGTTAGACTGATAGACAAGATCTTGACTTGTACAAACTCTGACAGAGTCGACTGAGAGTCAAGTACATATCTACGAGTAATTACATTTTTCCAACAAACAAGTTGTTTTTAATGATTGGAATTGCATAAATTGGGTACCTCAAAAGGTAATGGAGGGTTCTGAATTTATTTCTTCCTGAAAAATTGCAATTTTAATACTAGAAATCCAATTTTCAACAACAAATCGTGTTTCCAGATTCAGGCCAAACTTGCCTGAAAAGATGCAAATGGCATCTCCGTTTTTCATGGCTAACAAAGCAATGTCAATTATAAGGGTTTTTCATGGCTAATTAGAAATTTGTGAACAAATACAGTTTTTAACTCTGAACGTTGATGGCCTAACTAGATGACTACCTCACACTGATGTTCCTCTTCAACCAAGAGAAGGTGTTGGGCTCTCAACACAATGGGACTAAGCCCATCCATAGATCCATAGATCACCTCCTGGATGCAAGGTTGGTCAACATGGAGGACGTTTATCACCGTGAGAATCCCTCCTTCTCTACCCCCTCTACCTTCCAAGTCATCTGGTTTTAATGGTTTGGAACAATATTAGTGAAGGGCCTAGATCTATACGAGCTTGCCCTTCTCCATATCCTAGAATACCCCAGAGGGTGATGACTGGGTGGAGGAGGAAGGGTAAGCAAGACAGTTAGTTTTAGGTTGATTTTAGTTAAGCTACATTCATTTGATTAAGCCATTAAAATTTACTTGGAATTTACACATTGTTTGTAAAAGAAATTCCAGGAAATTGTAACAGAAACTGAAATTGACTTACAGTGTTGGATAGAGGCGGCTGAGTCGCACTGACAGTCCCTATAAAACTGAAATTTAAGCTCTGTTTGACAGGCTGCACATTTCTGATCAAATCCGGCGAGGGGGCCGCAAGATTTTTTCAGAAACAGGTGAGGGGGTCGCACAGATTTCACAGACAGTCGTGGTCTATGTTTATGAGTGAAGTCACACTTTTCGAGGGATTAAGTGCACCCTCATCCCTTGTTCAGGCCCGATAAGCGCGACCTGCCCCGGATTTGGTGTTTTTTCTAATCTAGAGTCAAATCCAGTCGACAGTAACTTGTACTGTGACCAAACTGACTTGGATTTGCCTAGCAGAGGCTTCGGCAAGACTAATAACTCAAAATAAACAAGATTTAAACTGAATTTGACATGAAATTTTAAAAACTAGGGCAAAAATTTAAAAACTTGAAATTTTAAAAATCTGGACCAGGTATCCTATGGGATCGACCTGGTATGGTCACCAGTTCTATAGCAGGGATTTCTCCTTGCAACAGGGGCAAGAATGGCTCCCTTCTGTCTATAGGACAGAAGGGTAGGTTCCTACTTGGAAAAGACTGAAAGAAGAAATGAAATGTAAAGAACAGTAAGGAAAACAAAGATGGAAGAGAAATAATGGAGAACCCCTCTGCAAACAAAGGTTAGGGTTCCACTTCCAATGACCTACAAACAATGATTAAGCTACTGTAAACTGAAATACTTGCAAAACAGGTTAGGAAATAAACCCGCAAATGAAATCATGGGTTAGAAAACAAAGAAACTACTAAGAAAATAAACAAAACAAGAAAACACAGTTATACCTTCTCTTTGGGTGGAAATGGGCCACCATGCCCTAGCTTGTGGAAGCACCTCTCTTGGATGGGGGAGCAATGGCTCAATGAAGATGGAGGAGAGGGAGTGTGGGTGGCTTGAGAGACAAAGGGTCTCAAGGCATCCACGGGTAGCATAACAGTATGGAAGGGAGAAGTGTTTTGAGAATGACCCCCCACCCTCCTTTTATAGCTTTTTTGGGGTTTTAGGGTTTTAAGCCCTTGGTCTGGGCTTTAGCCCCTTTTTTGGGATTTTAGCCCCTTTTGCCCTAATTTTAGCTCCTTTTAGCGTTTTATCCCCTTTTTGGGGGCTTTAGCTCCTAGGAGAGTATTTTAGGCTCCTTTTTGGGGTTTTTAAGCCCTTTTCTTCATCCTTAAGCATTTTTGAGGGTGTGGGGATCTAATGGAGGGTCGTGAAGTGGTGTCCTTGGGTGGTGTAGGTCATGGAGAGCTTAGTGAGGGATTTTTTGGGTTATATATCATGATAGGTATGCAACCGATTCTTGACATCATCCCTGAATTTGGGTTTTGCAGTGACAGAAGATGTAGTGATGGTGGTTAATTGAGAATTACATCAGATTCAGGAGCTTGATTTCTTGCTCAGTTATTAAATTTTCGTTGTTAGTTAAAATTGTCCTGAAATTTTTATCAGTGATGAGGATAAGTTGATGTTTAGGGTTTTCAATATGCTCAATTTTTTATTTACTATTGTGACTATGATACTTTCAAAGTAGCTTGAACCATTTTCTGAAGGAAAAACAATTAAGGTTTATTACCCAAAATGAAGAGAAGTGGGAAAACGAATAGGGTCGAGCCTTCAGACATGTCTTGGGCTAAAAATTTCCCTGGCTGTGAAAAGTTATTTTTAGAAGTAGGTTGGCTAAATTATTTTGAGAAAATTGATGGTCATCATACCGAGGTTTCATATAAATTTGGTCAGGGATTAGAGAAATACATAGTCACATTTAATACCCTAAAAATTGAGCTGACTAGACAGTTAATAGCTGAGGCTATAGTCATTTCTAATGAGGGTAAGTATTACTTCAAGAAGGTGCCTTTTGTTTTTTATTTAGAGAATTACCTTCTACCAAATGTTGTTGCAGATTGGGGTAAAGGAGTACATATACAGAAATTTAAACCAGAATGGAGAGAGCCAATCAAGACCCTGCAAAGTTATGTAACTTGTGAAGGAAGATATGCCTTTGTGTTTAAATATCATTTCAGGTTTTTACAGCATTTAAACCATGAATCAAAGATGAATCTCCCTTTCTTTTTCCTTAAAAGTTTCTAGAAGATGTCTCGCAGAGTAAAAAAGTATTAGGATCATACAAAGCAGTCCATATTTCATCATGGTTTGATAAAATTAATCATTGGTACTGTGCTTCAAAAGAAATGAAAGACTTGGGATTATTTTTATTCTGGTTTGGTTTTCAAATTGAGAAGGACGATCAATCAAAGAGAAGACAGGTGAACAAAGCCCAGAACTTAGTCAATAAGTTGAAGAAAGAAGTCATAGTCGAAATAGAAGAAGAGACTGTACAAGAAAGGTCTAAGACATAGAGGGTAGAAAAGCATGAGAGTGAACATGAAAAGAAAGATGATGAAGATGAGTTATCAAAAGTTCAAAGGTAGGATTTAGATCATGCAGAAAATACCCTGAATGAAGATGTAAACCAGGAAGTAGATGAAGGCCTGTTAGAACAAGAACATATTCATACAGAAGTACATTTCAAAAGAAAGGAAAGTCCACTAATTGATAAAGCTAGGGTTGACAATGCATAGAGTTCACAAGAAGAGTTTGAAGAAAAGTTGGTTTCACAAGGAGTCAAAAGAAAGGTGATTCAGCTTGCAGCTATTAAGCATCAAGGTAAAACCTTAAGCATGTTTGGAGAAATAGGAGTAGGCTAGAGACCTAAAACCAAACCTAAGAACAAATTGAGGTTGAACATGAAAAAGCTTTTAAATCCTAAGTTAGCTCAAGATAAAATCACAATAGTAGAAAACTCTTCTTCCCAAGAAGAGTTAGAAGAGGATGAAATATTGAATGATAGAAAGGTTAAAGGTAAGAAATAGGTTCCTTTGAAGGTTATTTCAGCCTCAACAGAGATTAAAATCTCAGAGCAGTTAAAAGATGTTTAAAGAAAATCAAATCTTAGCCATCAACAGGATGATTTGATGAAACAACAGTCAGTGATGACAACATTATGTGCAGATGAGGAAAATATTGCAGAGCCATTAACTCAGTGCAATTTTGAAGGTAATGAATCTCCAAGGGTTCCTGTAATCATGATAGAGCAACAACAAGAGGACGATGAAGAGATTTTTAAGAAATTGAAAATTCCTTGGATCTCGGAAGGACTATCTTTAGCTTCAGAAGGAAAATGTATTGATTCTGAGAATGGAAACCTTCAAAGAAGTATCACGCAGTACAAGTATCAGATAGAATTCCTGTATGAAACAAATGAAGGATTAGTAGTGGCCAACAGAATATTAAGAGATGATCTAGAAGAGATTAACATCCATTACCAAGAGTTAATTGTAGTCTCCAAGGAAGCATTGAAGAGGAAAAGGCATACATAAAGTTTATGTGCAGAGCTGAAGAAAAGTGTCCAAGAAGTAACTCAACAAAATAAGGAATTATCAAAAAGAGTCGAAGACCTAGAAGTTGAGCAACAGAGAACCAGAAGGAAGACTCAAGATTTTGAGGGGATAGCCCTTTTGGCAGAAGCTGCCAAAGATTTGTAAAAGGATTTTAGTGACGAGTGCTATTAGTTAATTTTTGTTAAGATATTAGTTAATTTTGGAAAATTGTTATTTTGTTAGTGGTCGATAGTCTAACCTAGAAGGTAGTTAGGCAGTTAGATAACTGTTTATTGGATGTAACCAATATAAAATCAAGACAATAGAATGGGAAGGGGTTCGAATTTTTGTATAAGGGTAGGCTTTCAAGCTACTTTATATAGAGGCAAGTTCATAAACTCTTATGTATTTTGGTCACAGTACAAGTTACTGTCGACTGGATTTAACTCTACTGGTTTCATTTTTTATTGGTGTAATCACTCAGTTTATAAATTCATTTCTTGTTTAAGGTTACTTTTCATGGAATGCTTATAAACTGTGGATGAAGCTTAGTTTTGTGCTTATATTGTTCTGGTTTATGTTCATATACTATACATCTCAGTCTTTCATTGTTGCATGATTAACTGTTTGTCTTAGCCTTATGAGTTTTTACCGTCTTGTTAACAAATTGCAAAACCAAAACCCTAAAAATCCTATTTTACTTAGTTTTATTTTATGAGATTGTGTTGGCTTGTTCTTTAGTAGTCTGAGAACAATTTCTGGCATTAACAATAGCTAACCATGGTTGGCTAAAGTAAACCTCTTAAACCCCTAGTTTAACCATGATTTATGATTGTCAATAACAATCAACCATAATAAACATAGTCAATGACATTCAAACATGTCACACATAATCAAACATATTCAATGGAATTCAAACATGTCACACGTAATTAAACATGAATAAACATTGTCCACTTAGCTTCATTCAACGATGGTTCACTATGGTCAGAGATAGTCTACTTTGATCACCCATGTTGAAACCATAATCATGTTTGGTTAACCAAGGTCAAACTTAATCAATCATGGTCAAACTTAGTTAATCATTATCAAACATAGAGAATCATAGCTAACCATGGTCGACTAAAGTCAGTATCTTAAACCCCTGGTCTAACCATTATTTATGATTGTCAACCATAATCAAGCATAACAAACATAGTCAAGGACATTCAAACATGTCACACATAATCAAACATAGTCAATGACATTCAAACATGTCACATTTAATTAAGCATGAATAAACATTATCAACTTAAGTGATCCATAGTCAACCAAAGTAAACCATAGTGATCCATGATTAAAAATCTTTAACTTTATTGAAATCATATTCAAACATAGTGGTCCCTACCAAACATAATAAATTATATGGTCAAACTTATCTAACCATAGTCAACCATACTTAACCATGGTTTAGTAAAGTCAACCATTATTAACCAACATCAACCATGGTCAAACAATAACCTACCATAGTAAACTTTGGTCAAACTTTATCGACCATCATTTCTCACTCATTGCTAACCATGGTTAACAATGGTGAAACATATTACAACCCTAGCTAACCATAGTAAACATTCATTAAATATAGTCAAACTTAGCTTACAAATTAAACCATACTCGATCAATGTTCACTAAATCAACCATGGTTAACCAAAGTCAACCATAGGTAACCATGATGCACTAAAGTCAAACTTTATTAACTAAAGTCAACAATGGTCAAATAATAATATGCAATGATATTTAATTGTGATGAATGACATTCAAACATTATCACACTTAATCAAGCATTGCCAACCATGGTCAGCTAAAGCACTTCATATTCAACCAAAATAAACCACAGTCAAACATTATCACACTTAATCAAGCATTGCCAACCATGGTCAGCTAAAGCACTTCATTTTCAACCAAAATAAACCACAGTCAAAATTTAGAAACCACGATGAACCTTATTTCATTATAATCCAACCATATTCAAGCATGGTCATCCCTAGTAAAACATAATAAACCAAAACAAATATTATTTACCATATTTTACCATGATTAGCTACAAAACATTATTAACCTTGGTCAATCACAGTGAACCATGGTTAACTATCATTTGTTAACCATTGTTAATTTTGTAAAAGTCAGCCTTATCTAACCAAAGTCAACCATTATTAGCCATGGTCCACCATGGGTCCACTAAAGTAAACCATGATTAACCAACATCAACCATAGCCAATAATGGTCAAACAATAATCAACAATGCTAAGCTTTGGCGAAACTTATTCAACCAATTATTTAATTGCTTTTATTTCATGTTTTTATAATAATTTATTAATTTCCTTCCATGGAGTTTGGTCATCAACTAACACAACCACATTTTAAAAAGTTGTTGATATACTCTAATGGTGGATAATGATGCCCATTTGTCTATGTCAACCACTTTAATAAAAAAGTGGTTGTACTAGTTTTATTTAATATAAACTTATCCATACCACTCTAAATTAAATATACATCAAATAATTAATTGAGAGAAATGTTGTTATATTCCTTAACCAAATGTAAATATCATTATGTTATATAACCCATATGTAATAATTATTACACCGAAGATGTTATTTAAGGGGTTGTTTGTGAAACAAAAGTTTCATCCTCTGTCGACGACATATGAGAAGCCTCCCCATGTTGTGTCTTTAATAAAAGAAAAATTAATATTTTTAAAACCTTTCATATTTAGGTATTTAGGATTTGGAGGATCTTCAGAGATCTTCTGCCATGGATCTTCAAATCGGTTCTCCACGCATTTATAAACGAAGAAAATACTTCTAGAAAACATAGACAACGTGGTGAATAATAATGAGCCAAAATTGCATTGCCCGCCTGAGAAGTGAGCAAACCAAGAAGGAACTGACAGTGGGAATCAATATTTTGTCCACTCTTTGTTCTAAGCACCATATCATTCAAAAACGTAATAAGATCAGAAATTGTTTCAGGACAGTGTTCTGCTAGGGATGTCAAGAACTTTTTTAAGCAACTCTTCTACTATATCTGAGTTGAATATAACTACACCATCTTGAAATCCGTCAAGGAAATAACATTTAATCTGATCATTTCCTCCTGTATCTTATGCTAAGAAAATAATTTGCATAGCCATAAAAATCCATAATTTTCTTGCAAGACAGTTAAAAAAAATCATTTTTTAAGCTCTTCTGTTGCCTAGTCTATGAAAATATTAAGGCCTAGTGGTTCGAAGAGCTTCGCTTTGGACATAATTTGTTTATCTTACCGATATCTTTCGATGACTCGCGAATATATCTCCTCATTTTTCTTAACCAGCTTGAATTACACAACACATTACGAGGAACTTCGCTACTCCTTTTGCTTAACCAGCTTGAATTACACAACACAACACGAGGAACTTCGCTACGGACACAAGTTCTTGACTAGAGTCTTTTGCTTCAGAGGTTTGAAAATCGTGAAAATTGTGTATCTTCATGACCGAAAACTTCTTCTGCTCTCCTCCTTTTGCTTAACAGACTTGTATCAAAAAACCCATAGGGTGCACGCTTCACAGAAACAATTTCTTTAAGGCCAATTATGGAAGAATAAAAAGCTTTATATAATACTAAGTAATACACAAGAATGTTGGACACTGAAACTTGTTGTGTGAATGGCCTGCAAACTTGTCAAGATGCATATACCTTGTGTCCTCTTCTCCATCATTATCCAAGATCTACTCACTCCTCCCTTAAATATAAAGGCCACGATCCCCACTCCAACCTGGAGGAGCTAAATTGAGAAAGGAAAGAATTCAATAACCAATTTAGATCTTCATGAGTGCTTCATGAGTGCCAAGAGGAAACTGAAACCATTTTCCTATCAACTAAGAGATATTTACACCTTTTTAGATTTCTATTGTGCATGATAGGTACACGTGATAGGTACAAGAGTAGATGGGTTGAGAGCGCCACAACCGCAGTTTATGTTGTCCAAATTGTTGGAAAAAGTAATTACTCGTAGATCCATACCTGACTCTCAGCCGACTCTTACAGAGTCTGTACTAGTCAAGATCTTGTCGGTCAGTCTAACAAGAAGGAAGAGTCCACGATTCGGCAATGTAAACCTGTCGAATTTATTTCTGAAGCTAAGTTGTTAGGTAGATAGTTATTACAGTCTTTAATGGTGAGTCAGTTGACCCATGTAGAAGCAATATTCAAGTTTCCTATAAATAGAAGAAGCAAATTGTAAATTAGGCTAGACAGAGACACAAGTTAGACACAATAGAGAGACAGAGGAACTCAGGGTGAGAAAGAGAAATTAAAGCTCAAGCTTCTGTGTATGTGATTTAGTCGAAGAGCCGAATCTCTGTAAAAGGATCAATTGGTGAGCCGACAAGTATAGACCTGTTGGTAATAACTCT
>LPNX010409157.1:188266-213551 GCA_001517045.1 Pseudotsuga menziesii | reverse complement strand
AATGCAATATAGCAGTCTCAGTATCAGTCTTCAAGAAGGTCTTCAATAGGCTGTAGCAACACAGCAATCTCCAACGTAGGTAGTGTTGCATACAACGCAGTCTTCAGCAACATACAACTCAGTCTTCAGTAGCAAATACACAGCAAAAATTGCAGCACTCTCCAACATACATTATTTCTTCACTGATAGGTCTTCAGTATCTCATATACATAAGTCACAGTCCTCTTTCAAACAATGCAAATGAAAATATTTGCAGATTTTTCACGTAAACTCCATGCATAGAAATTAGGGTTTGTGTATTTCCCAATGAGTAATTTCAATGCAGAATACAAAGCATTTTACCTCCCCAGAAAAAATTCTTGTGACAGCAATACCACGCCGCAATCTTCACAGTGTCTTCAAAGGATGAAGTTGGAAAGAAATTACATATGATAATGGCAGATCCCAAGGTAGGTATCTGATCAAGAACAATGGTGTTTTATAACACCACCTCTTTACTGTCGTGATCTTTTATTTGACCATGATCATTTCTGGCCTGCAATTCAAGTGATACCACCAGACTTTGCAAAAAAATAGGGTTTACTTCAAAAGAAATTAGGGTTCACTTTCAATATTCACTCAGCATATATATATGATCAACGCATATTATCTCTCCAGCGCAGTTCACAAAATATGTGAGAATGGGTCGCAGTTCACAACGTCTCGCGAGGAACTGAACTTGCTGTGGCGTTCTTCCACACAGAGGTCACATATAATGCAGCCAATCTTCAGGCTTTGCAAGAAAAGAGGTCACATATAATGCAGCCAATCTTCAGTCTCACACGCAGGCACCAGTAGCATACAACGCAGCATACAGTAGCATACATCCACCATGCAGCAGGCACCAAGCAATCTTTACACGTTCTACAGGCGCGAGAGCTCCAATGCAGCCCGCAGCAGTCTCCAACACGCAGCTATTATTCTTCAACATAAATCAATTTGCTTACAACGCTCCCAATCACATAAAAGCAGCTTCAGTTCGCAGATAAAAGAAATGACGCATTGAGTCGTCTAGTAGGGTTTATAACGGCCCTCGCCAACTTTCTGACCAGCTCGCACAATTGCTTCAACGTTTCCCCACAGTTCACGCTAAACTTATGGGAAGGAACGATGTGTAAAATTATCAAGCACGAATTCAAGCCTCCACACAAAGAGAAGGCAGGTATCCACGCAATTTTTACAAACTGGAGGCTGCTCACACACTATAAGCTGAAAATTAGGGTTTCCATAGAATTTCAGCGCAGTCTCAAATACACACAATCTTCAACATACCAAAGCTCGTTCACAAATAACACACAATCACTTGCGTGCATATAACTCAACAAATAATCACTTGGAGGTCCGATAAGATTCACAGCCTGAACACGCTATAATCTCAATGGAATAGGGTTACGCCTGAACACTCTATAATCCTTCACAACGCAGTCTCCAAGCAATGGAATAGGGAACGATAAGTTCACATTCGGGATCCATGGATTCTTAAACAAACTCGGAATAGAGATGTCGGATAAAGATGTGGAAACAATCGTTGGCCGGCTGTCTACCAGTGAGGATGGAAGTTTCAAATTTAAGAGATTTGTTTCATTGTATGAATCGCTGTACCAGGATATCAGATTAAGAAGAAAGCAGTCTCCAACGTACGCAGTAGAGAGTAGTCTCCAACGTACCCAGCAATATCAACAAATAATGGAGCGATGGTGAATGAAGAGGCGGTCAGCAAAAATTAGGGTTAGGTATACACTGAAAATAACGCAGAGGCAGACTGAATGGTGGATTCTCACAAAAACATTGTGAATATTATTTTAGACTCAATCCACAATGCAGGTCTGGAGGAGAAACGTATGCAGCTGGTAGACTGACAGTCTGGCAAGCAGAATGGCAGCGCTCTGATAACACAGGCAGAATGGCAAGCATGCAATGCAGCCAGGAGTTATGGCAGGCGGATAGCCAGGCTCTGATACCACTTGTTGGTAATAACTCCCGATTCAATTAACTATTCCAATGCAAAAGCCTATACTTATACAAATCTCATGGCGGTTGGGTTTCACCTTCTGCTCAGCTGGTTTGGCTTCTTATCTATTCATATTCCTATTTTTATTTATTTACAATAATTCTGACGGATTATTCTAACAAGACCGACAAGTTTGAGCTGACAAGTCTGGACTAACAAGTTTTTAATACTTTGTTATTTCCGCATAAGTTATAGATATGAAATAGTTCATGGTTGAATGTGTTTATTTGGCCACACAATATTTCCAGATTTACTTGTGTAAATGTCTTTTACCATTACAGTTGAGTGAAAAAACAAGAACCCATAAATTTCTCACCGCGTGAAAGTTCCAGGGTTTTACGGTACATTGGTTAACTCAAGTCTTCCTACATATTTGGGAATATGTTTTATAAGTCATTTGGATTTGTTAATGTGTCCATTTTTACTTCATCTTACTCACAGGTGAAAAGCATTTGTAATTTCCTAAGTCTCTTAGACTAAGAAAAATACTCTGTAGATTTTGACCAAAGTAAGCCGACTTGAGAGGTCAGTTGAGTCAGCCAACTTGAGAGGTCAAAGAGGTCAAGCGACTTGAGAAGTCGAAGAGGTCAACAAACTTGAGTGGTCGAAGAGGTGAGCCGATTTAGAGGTCGAAGTCAGCCGACTTTGAAGTGACAAGTTGTCAAGGTAAAATCAGTTAGTAGAACCGACAAGTAAGTCAAAGTAAATCAGTCGGGTAGAAATTTCGACCAAAGTTGATAGACTTGTCTAGTCGGGAGATAGACAAGTTTCACCCAACAAGTGGAAAAATAAAAAAGGTTGGTGTGAAAAAGTGAAAATTAAATTTTAATATTAACTGAGTGGTAAACTCAAGTTTAGTAGGCTTGGTTTTGGCTAACTGGTATTAGAGCAAGGTTTATATCAGAGAAAGGTTTATATTACCCCAAGATTTAGGAAAGAAATCTTGTCTTAAAAGGTGGAAATTTAATTTTCTAAGGTAAGTTAATTAAAAAATTAAAATGGCTTCCACTTCTGGTTCATTACAAACTCCAAGTTTTACAGGAAAGAATTATGAATATTGGTCTTTAACAATGAAGGATTTATTTAGAGGTCAAGATGTCTAGGAGATAGTCCAGCATGGTTATGTAGAACCAGCAGACATGACAGCATATAACAATCTCACACAGGCTGAGAAAGATGTCTTGAGAGAACAGAGGAAGAAAGATGGAAAAGCTCTGTTCTACATACATCAAGCAATGCATGAGAGCATACTCCCAAGAATAGCGGCAAAAACTAATGCTAAGAAAGCATGGGATACATTGGAGACTGCTTATCAAGGTTTGGATAAGGTAAAGACATCCAAACTGCAGATTCTAAGAAGAGATTTTGAATCTCTGTCCATGAAAGATTCAGAGAATGTAGACACATTCTACACCAGAGTTGTTGGGTTGATAAACCAACTGAAATATCATGGAGAAGCCATAGAAGACCAAAGGGTTGTTGAAAAAATTATCAGAAGTCTTCCCATAATATTTGAAAACTTAGTTGTGACCTTAGAGGAACACACAAACATTACGACATTTACCATTGATGAGTTGCAAGCTTCACTCATCAATCATGAACACAGACTCAGCAGAACACAGACATCATTGGAAGGTGCATTCGCAACACAGTCATCCATAAGCCATGGTAGAGGCAAGGGGAGAAACAACTTCAAATGCATAGGAAGAAGTTATTCAAGAGGAGGACGAGGCAGAAGTCTTGCAAATGTCGGTGGTAGAGGAGATAATCAGAACCCAAGTCAGCCAAGTGGCCAGAGGTTTGATAAATCAAAAATCCAATGTCATTACTATAAGAAATTTGGTCATTATGCATATGAATGCAGGAAGAAACAATATGACCAAGGAAGGAAAAGCCCAAGTCAGTTGACCAACACCAGCACTTCAACAAGTGCAATGTTAATGGCATCAACATCTCCAGTTGAATGCAATGCTATTCAAGAAATTCCACATGACATATGGTACTTAGATTCAGGCTGCAGAAACCACATGACTAGTAATTTAAATTTGTTTTCCAGTCTAGACAATTCAGTTAAAACTGATGTTACACTTGCAAACAATGTCCAAGTTACTGTCTTAGGAAAAGGCATTGTTGATATTCTAACCAAACAAGGGGAGAGTAAGTATATCACTGATGTCTATCATATCGAAGGTCTGAAACATAATTTGTTAAGCATTGGACAGTTGTTACAAAAAGGCTACAGAGTCTACATGGAAGATGATCATTGTGTGATCAAAGACAAGCGTCCAAGCGACCACCTGATAGCAAAAGTGCCAATGACAAGAAACCGCTTGTTTCCATTGAGGATAGTTCTCGACATGAAAGGGAAGACAAACACAGGAGCTGCATTCAAGGAAGAAAGTGAAGAAACAATTGAGCTCCTCGACAAGAGAGAAAATGGCAGCACTAATTTGCAAGCTGCATTTCAGATAGAAGTTTAGGATGAATCTTGGTTGTGGCATTTCAGTTTTGGACATCTAAATTTTGGTGGGCTAAAGCTACTACACACAAATAATATGGTAAAATGATTACCATTGATCGATAGACCAGAGAGGGTTTGTGAAGGCTGCATTTTTGGCAAGCAGCACAGAGAGACTTTTCCAGTCGAAAAGTCATATAGAGCACGCACACCACTTGAAATTGTGCACTCTGATATTTGTGGTCTAATGCAGACATCATCCATTGGTGGCTGCAAGTATTTTCTAAATTTTATTGATGACTACTCAAGAAAAACATGGGTATATTTCTTGAAACATTAATCTGATGCATTTAGTTATTTTCAGCAGTTCAAGGCACTCATGGAGAACCAGAGTAGTCATCGCATCAAAATCTTAAGGACCGACAGAGGAGGTGAATATGTTTCAAATGAATTTCTAAATTTTTGCAAAACCCATGGCATACAGAAACAATTCACTGCATGGTATACACCTCAGCAGAATGGTATAGCCAAAAGAAAGAACAAAACCATCATGGAGATGACACGCAGCATGTTGGCAGCCAAACATTTTCCAAATGAGTATTGGGGTGAAGCAGTCGCAACTGCTGTATACATTATGAACCATTGTCCGACAAAGAGTGTGAAGAACAAAGTTCCCCAACAAGCATGGACATGTATGAATCATAGTGTTTCACATTTAAAGGTTTTTGGTTGTGTTGCATATGCTCATGTTCTAGATGAGCTAAGAAGGAAGCTAGACAAGAAGGGACAAAAATGTATTTTTATCGGCTATTCAAAAGACACAAAAGCATACAAGTTGTAAGATCCTATCGCAAGGAAATTGATAATCAGTCAAGATGTTCAATTTGTTGAGAATGAATCATGGGATGTCGAATGTCGACAATGATGATATGGAAGAGGAACTGGTTTAAACACCACATGTAAGTCAACCGGTTGTAGCACCATCGACTCCCATGACACCAAGACATGGTTCAACACAAGGACCATCGACACAAGTAGTAGCTCAAGCTACACTGACAAGTACACCAAGAGGACAACAGACTCCATCAAGCATTTCGTTAAGGTCGACATCGACAGAACCGGTGAAGACAAGAATTCTGCGGGAGATATATGAAGCCGGTACACCTAATTCATTCTCTCTCTTTGCATTATTTTCCCCTATATATGATCCACTAACATTTGAAGAAGCTATTGAAGAAGAAGTATGGGCACAAACCATGGATGAAGAAATAAAATGCATTGAGAAGAACCAGACACAGGAACTGGTTGATGTACCAATAGACAAAGATGTAATCAATGTCAAATGGATTTACAAGACAAAGCAAGATGCTGATGGGAATGTGCAAAAGCACAAAGCAAGAATGGTAGAAAGAGGGTTCACACAGCAAACTGACATCGACTTCAGTAAAACATTTGCATTTGTTGCACACATGGATACAGTCAGAACAGTTTTGGCCATTACTGCACAAAACAAATGGCATGTTCATCAAATGGATGTCAAGTCGACATTCTTAAATGGCTATCTAGAAGAGGAAGTATATGTGGAACAACCACAAGGGTATGAAGTTCCAGGTCAAGAGCATAAAGTGTATAGGCTGAAAAAGGCATTTTATGGTTTAAAGCAAGATCCTAGAGCTTGGTACAATCGGATTGATTCCTATCTCACTGAAAATGGATTTCACAGAAGTGAAAGTGAACCGAATTTGTACACCAAATTCGATGAGCAAGGTAAGATGTTAATTGTCTGCTTGTATGTAGATGATTTAATATTTACTGGTGATTTTGACATAGCAGATTTTAAAGCAGTCATGGAAAGTGAATTTGAAATGACTAACCTGGGGCTTATGAAGTTTTTTCTGGGCATTAAAGTTCAACAGTCTGAAAGTGGTATTTTTATATCACAGTCTAAGTATGCAAGTGAAGTTTTAAAAAGGTTTAACATGTCTAATTGCAAGACATCCCCAACACCAGTAATAACAAGTTTAAAATTGAGCAAGGATGATGAAGGATCCACTGTAGATCCTACGATGTTCAAAAGGCTTGTTGGCAGCCTTATGTATTTGACAGCAACAAGACCAGACATTATGTATGGAGTAAGTCTGATCTCAAGGTTCATGGAGTCACCAAAAGACTCACATTGGCAAGCAGGTAAAAGAATTCTGAGGTATGTAAGTCGCACAAAATACCTTGGTATTATGTATTCAACCTCAGAAAATTTTAAACTCATTTGTTACATTGACAGTGACAATGGAGGCAGCATAGATGACAGGAAAAGCACATCTGGGTACACATTTCATTTTGGTACAGGTGTTGTTTCATGGGCTTCAAAGAAACTGCCCATAGTAACTTTGTCTTCAGTTGAAGCAGAGTATGTTGCAACGACAAGTGTTGCATGTCAAGCAGTCTGGATGAGAAGAGTCTTAAAAGACTTGTCACATAACCATGAAGAACTAACAACCATCTTCTGCAACAACAATTCAACCATATCATTATCAAAGAATCATGTGTTTCATAAGGGAACCAAGCACATCGACACAAGGTTTCATTTTATAAGAGAGTTGGTGAATGACAAGGAAATTTGTTTGGAATTTTGCAGGTCTAAAGACCAACTTGCAGACATCTTTAAGAAACCATTGGCAAAGGACACATTCCAGTATCTGCGTAGTTATCTTGGAATGACAAGTTGTCCACTGTGAACTCTATCATAAACAGAGCATGTCTAAGCTCTGAAACATTTTGTAAATTTTGTTTTAAAAAGCCCCATCTGCTCATAATTAAGGGGGAGTGTTGGAAAAAGTAATTACTCGCAGATCCATACCTGACTCTCAGCCGACTCTATCAAATTCTGTACCAGTCAAGATCTTATCGGTCAGTCTGACAAGAAGGAAGAGTCCACGATTCGGTAATGTAAACCAGTCGAATTTATTTTTGAAGCTAAGTTGTTAGGTAGATAGTTATTACAGTCTTTAATAGTGAGTCAGTCGACCCATGTAGAAGCAATATTCAGGTTGCCTATAAATAGAACAAGCAAATTGTAAATTAGGTTAGAGAGAGACAGACAAACTCAGGGTGAGAAAGAGAAAGAGAAGCTCAAGCTTCTATGTATGTGATTTAGTCGAAGAGCCGAAGCTCTGTAAAAGGATCAGTTGGTGAGCCGAAAAGTCTATACCGACAAGTCTAAGCCGACAAGTCTAGACCGACAAGCTTGTAATACTTTGTTATTTCTGCATAAGTTATATATATGAAGTAGTTCATAGTTGAATGTGTTTATTTGGTCGTACAATATTTCCATATTTACTTATGTAAATGTCTTTTACCATTACAGTTGAGTGAAAGAACAAGAACCCATAAAATTCTCACCGCGTGAAAGTTCCAGGGTTTTAGGGCACATTGGTCGACTCAAGTCTTCCTACATATTTGGGCATATGTTTTATAAGTTATTTGGATTTGTTAATGTGTCCATTTTTACTTCATCTTACTCACAGGTGAAAATCATTTGTAATTTTCTAAGCCTCTTAGACTAAGAAAAATACTCTGTAGATTTCGAGCAAAGTAAGCCGACTTGAGAGGTCAAAGAGGTCAACCAACTTGAGAAGCTGAAGAGGTCAGCCGACTTGAGTGGTCGAAGAGGTGAGCCGACTTAGAGGTCGAAGTCAGCCGACTTCGAAGTGACAAGTGGTCAAGGTAAAATCAGTTGGTAGAATCGACAAGTAAGTCAAAGTAAATCAGTCGGGTAGAAATTTTGACCAAATTTGATAGACTTGTCTAGTCGGGAGATAGACAAGTTTCACCCAATAAGTGGAAAAAGAAAAAAGGTCGGCGTGAAAAAGTGAAAATTACATTTTAATATTAACTGAGCGGTAAACTCAAGTTTAGTCGGCTTGGTTTTGTCTAACTCGAATTCATCTATTTCCCTTGAATAATGAGTCACCCAACAGTGATTCAGTGGTTTCTTCTCCTGCAAGATGTAGTGGAGATCCTTGTAGAATCTTTGTTTCAACTCTTTGGGCCTCAGTCATAGAATGTGGTTTGGTGGATCTGCACTATGCAATTCATGGCTCAGCTCAGTAGCCAATGTAGCGGTTTGCATAACACATTTTCCAGTGATCCCATTGAACGTACAGTTGCTACAGTTAGTCCACAGGTGGGTCTCCATTCTGTAGCTTCTTGGTTCTTGGGTAATTTAGTAAACCTATTAGGTGTTTCCAAAGAGCATGCTAATTTGGCTCAATGAGATGGAATCGATCTGAATTGCTTTCACTAATCATCCAGACATCCTGTGAGTATTCGCTCCCCACTCGATCCGTTTCGCCAACTGGTTAAGGCTATGAAGAGGTCCCGGGCATCAGATGTGCATTCTTATTTTTTGTAAGTCAAGGTTATATGAGGTTTTTGAAGCTATTTTTTTAACCAAGATCTGTTCGCTCCCCCCTAAATCTAGAGGCCACGGTCCGACTTCAAACTTGGAGGAGCTAAATTGAGAAAGCAAATCATTATAGTGATAATTCCAAGCTCCTACAGTAGCGAATTCCCAGGGTGTGATTTGCAATGGAGGGAGAGTGGCAGGAATGTGTGGGACTCACTATCAACATGTACGTGTAGCTTCCATGTCTATAAGAACCTGAAAACATAGACCACGTGGTAAATAATACCCTGAAAACATAGATCACATGGTAAATAATAGAAAAAAATTAACATGTAATGGCATAAATGATATAGACCACGTGGTGAGTAGCAGAAGAAAGTTGACCCTGAGATTCCTCTTTAATTTATATTTTTTTGCCTTTTTATTTATGTATTTTTTTTCTACGAGTCACTTATGATTTTGAAGGTTAAAGAAAGTCTTATAGGAGTCTAAGGTCATATTTATATTAGTTATTTTTCAAATAAATGTAACAATAAGAAAATGACTTTGTGTTTGTTCGATTGTAATTTTTCGTTTCATATATGAAAGGTTACGGCTCAGAGGGCCTCCACATTCCATCATGATGGTTTTGGGATCCATAAGGAGCCAAGGGCACCATGTTTTTTTCTTTACGTGTAGTGAAGAGAAAAGGTAAAAAGAAATTCAATGGAATTGTTACGTCTATTAAAACTTGAGCCCCCTCAGCTACAATATGTGCAGGGAAGGGGGATGGCTCTTGCATCCATTACATCATGAAAATTGGACAGCAAGCTACTAATGGAAACCATAACTATCTACTATCGATACTCAATACGGAGATTGACTTGGGATATTAAAAACTTGAAACACAATAATGTCTTCACCTCTCAACCCTATTTGGACATTCAATGGTCGTCAATACATGAGATTATAAGAGGATCCACTCGAATGGTCAACAAGAAAAATGGTGTCACTTGTGAAAATTATGATGTCCAGAATTTTGATGTGTTCAAGTTTTAATTTCAAAGGTATAGTCTCTCCACGTCCAGGTTAGGTCTCAGTTTCAAAGGTATAGTTCCTCCACATGGTTCTCTAAAGCTACCTAAAACTTGGAAAACTCCTTAAAACTATGCCCTTTGGATTTTTGGACATTTTGGCATGGGCGAAAACATTGACTTAATCACCGAATGTTTTCAAATTTAAAAAATTTATGTACAAAATCCTTTTGGAGTAAACTTATTTTCACTTATTTGGAGATTTACATTCTCTCATTTTTTAAACATATCAAAGTTCTCTTCACTGTTTCATTTCCCAACTTTAAAGGTAAGCTAATTTATTACCATATTAATTATTGCTTTTAAAAAAAGTATTATTGTCATGACATTGCAAGAAAAAATTAGCAACGGCCAATTTAGCTTAACCTATCGGTCAATTTAGCTTAACCTATCGGTGAAAAAATTAGCAACGGTCCGTATCGCGACATGAACCCAGCGTTTATGGAGTAAAACTTTTATAATAAAATGTTGACATGCGAATCGAATGATGCGATTTATCTTACCGACGGTGAGTACGAAACATGGAGATGGATCATGGAGGGCTCAGCCTTCAGGGAACTAATATCAAAAGTCAAAACACGCTGAACCTGACATCACTCCTGGTAGATATTGACTTGTATGTTTGGATTTGGTTACTCGAACCACAATCGATCAGAGACCGCCGATAGTCTTATGAATGGTTTCGAACCACGCGGCATATCGAAACGAGAAATTTTCACCTCTTCGAATAAACAAACATCTAACTTCCAATAAAAATAATAATTATCACTTTAATACTAAGGGTTTGGTCACATGACGTTGTGTCAAAGCATTTATCTTCAATGGTTCGGCCCCATAATCTTATGTTGTATTTATTTTCAACGGTTCGGTTCCATAATGTTATATGAAAAGCATTTACATCCATTGCCCTATGATGTGCACCTAATCTAGGTATTTTATAATAGAGTAGTAGTTCTTAAGCTGAAAAATGTATGCAGTTTTAAAAGAAGGTTAGGTGAAAAATAATGTAATTTAAAATACAATGTCAATATTTAGAAATTTAAAAATAAGAAATTAAGGATGTACGAATGAATATTAGAATTTTTTCTTGTGGATATTCCACCATTGCTTAGCTTTTTTATTTTTTCTCATTTCGAAAAGACCTTCTAGGTCCCTATAAAACTCAAGAGTCTTTAAATATAAAACTCAAGAGTCTTTAAATATCAAAAGATCAACCCTAAATCTTCTTTCATGGTGATTATCAAGGGGTTGAGTCTATTTATGCGGTAGAGGACTCCAACCACTGTTGCTGGTGCTTATCAAGGGGTTGAGTCTATTTATGGGATAGATGCAGGGTTGGAATTTCAAATGACGGACACCCGTCAAATTTGCTGGTAACAAACAAAATTTGAAACGTTTTATTCTAAGCCAGATTTTGACGGTTTCAATAAAATCTTAGCTGTATTTGACGGGTAAATTGACCCATGACCGGCATTTACCCGTCAAATTCCATCCCTAGATAGAGGAGTCTAATTACAAGTGTGACTCTCATTTCTATTAATTTAAAAATAAAAGTAAAAGTGGTTCTATTAATTTGGTGGGGCTTATTAATTTATTTTTTTGTTGAAAGTTTTCTTGGAGTTGGGCTTATCATATATTGAGGTTTATGAGTGATGGTATCAAGTTTTCCATATTTTTTTTATGAGTTGTTACATTTGTTTTGATATTCTTTATCTTATCATTTACTCTCATTGTCATCATATTTTCATCCACTTTGGCTCGTTCCATGAAAGCATTCTTTTAGCGTTATACATATAATTGTTGAGTATTTTAGAATAATTTTTCATACTTCATGTCTAACCTACAGGTAGAGTTATGCTACATAACATGTCATTGGAATCTATTGCAAAATAGGTCATTCAAATATGTGTTATAGAACATGAACGTTGGGGACCTTCTACAGAAGTTCCCTCTTGTTGCATAACCAGTCATCACTATTTCAATACAAAATTTCTCCTTTATTGTATTTGTAACAGTTGTAGTTGTTGCGACCTTTCTCGAGTAATCGTTATTGTGGGTCTATTCTAAATAGCACTTTTATATGTGTCCAAGTTGCCACAATTGGTCGTTATAATAAACATTACCACAGACTATGTGTTATAGGTCTTGTGAATCTACCATCTTAAAGAACTCCAACTAGTCACTCTAAAACCATAATAGATCACCATAAAGATAACTATAGTTGAAAATGGGTAAAAGTATCTTATAGTTGTATAGGATGCAAATGCATTTGGTTTCTCTGTTTTTATTTAATTTGTCTATCATGAAGTATGTTACAACAACAATTTGAGGATGTATGATTCTATAGCATGTTTCCTTTAAAAAGGTTGTTAATTTGTTGTGAATTTTAGCTTATATAAGAGGTGTGAACCGTCTTGTGGTGCAGAAGAGACAATATAGAAAGAGGCATATATATTGTGTACTATGATCATTTTCATAAATAAAGATAGCTCTACTCAATCCATTATTCCTTGAGTTGAATCATACTCATGTGAATTGAGTTTCAGCTATTGAAGTTATTCCTGTAGAAAATATGAGTTTTACTGCATGCTGGTTTATATGAACATTTTGTGGTTTTCACTTACAGCCGGTTTGGCATAGGTTGTAAGTTACTTAAGAAAATATACTGAGCAATATAAACACACAGTAAAAATACTAACAGGATAAAAAAAAATTTGGATAGTCACACCATAAAAATTTTAACTCAGAGATTTTTGGCCAAATAAGCCCTGGAAAAACCCCCACGGGGAAAACCAGTCAGAGATAGAGAGAGTTTATTATTTGCTTCAGGAAAAATCAGACATTAAATTTACAGTCAAAATTCCAACTTATCTCAACCCAAAATTTGACCAGCAGCAGACTGTCTCGATTTCTGTGCATGAACAACACCTCGATTTCTGTGCCAACCGTACAGCATTAAATGCAGGCCGTACACTCGATTTTGACCTCGATTTCTGTGCAAAACCGTACAACATTTAATGCAGGGTCGTACCCTCATTTTCTGTGCTGTCCGTACCCTCGATTTCTGTGCTGAATTAATGTTGTTCTTACAGCAATAAATGCAGGCAGTACAGACTTAAATCTCCTTGATTTTTGTGCAGGAAAATAAATGCAGGCCGTATAGCATTAAATGCTGGCCGTACTGACCGTACTCTCCTCGTTTTCTGTGCAGAAAATAAAGCTCCTCGATCTTTGTGCCCACTTCAGTCTCTTTAGCAAGCTTTCTGGAAAATCGTGCCCACTCTCAGTCTCTTCAGCAATGTCTGCTCTCTTTCTCTCTTCTCATCTCAAGAAAATGGAAAGTAAAGTCTCTTTGCCTCCCTCAACCCTTTTTGTCTAAACCCTAAGTGGGCATCTAATCCAACGGTGGAAAAAGATCCAATCCAATGGATGAGATTCAATGAGAGTAAAAATCCCTTTTATTTAAATCACTTAAATGAAATTACTCACCCACTTAAATTTATCAAAAGTGACTTTAAGTTTATAAAGTCTCATTAAGTGACATTTAATGTGAGGGTCACCTTTTTCCCTCTTCTAAGTGACTTAGGCAATAAAGTCACCTAGGGAACATCTTCCAAGGTACAAAAACTAACACTCCCTCTTACCGAGGAAGGTGTTCTGCACCACTCCCAACTTGTCTCTGAAGAAGAGAAACTTTCCCCTCCCCAAAGACTTCGTCAGAATGTCCGCTACCTGCTCATCAGTGGATACATACTGAAGCTGATCAACTGCCCCTCTTTGAACGTAGTCACAGATGAAATGGTATCTGATCTCTATGTGCTTTGACCTTTCATGGAACACTGGATTCTCAGAGAGCTGAATGCAACTCTGATTGTCACAGTAGATCACCGTAGGCCTAAGCTGCTGATCAAATAAATCTACCAATAACTTGCGAAGCCACAGTGCTTCACAAGTAGCCTGACTGGCTGCCATATACTCAGCCTTAGCAGAACTCAATGCAACGGACTTCTGTTTCCGACTGAACCACGACACTGCTGCCGAGCCCAAACTGAAACAACAACAAGAAGTGCTCTTTCGATCCCGCACACAACCTTCCCAATCTGAATCTGTGAACCCAACCAAGCTGACTCCATCCGAACCCCTGTAGTCCAGACCAAAATCCACTGTACCTGCAAGATATCTCAATATGTGCTTTACGGCAGTCCAGTGCACACTCCTAGGCTCAACCATGAACTGACTAAGAGTGTTCACCGCAAAACACAAGTCTGGCCTGGTGTTGACCAGATACATCAAAGACCCAATGAGCTGACGATATATAGTGGGATCCACCAACTTACCCTCAGAAGCATGAAGTTGCTTCCAGTTGGTGATCATAGGTGTACACATTGGCCTGCAGTCCTCCATCCGAATTCTCCTCAGAATATCAGCTGCATACTTCCCCTGTCCAAGGAAAATATGCCCAGGCTCCTGCCAAACCTCCATCCCCAAATAGTAATGCATCAGTCCAATATCAGTCATCTCGTACTCTGATGCTAGATCTCTCTTGCAATGTGCAATGAGATGCTCAGCACCTGTGATAAAAAGATCATCAACATACAGCAGAAGAATGAGCGGATCTCCCCCAACCACAATGAAGTAAAGGTTGGGATCAGCCTCACTCTTCTGAAATCCCATCAATGTCAGATAAGCATCAATCTTGGAGTACCAAGCTCTAGGAGCTTGCTTTAGTCCGTACAAGGCTTTCTTCAGCCTGCACACATGAGAATCTCTCCCATGGATCTCAAATCCCTGTGGCTGCTCTAGATATACCTCCTCCTGCAGAAGACCATTGAGAAATGCAGTCTTCACATCCATCTGGTGGATCTTCCAACCCATCTCTGCTGTTATAGATATCACTGCCCTGATAGAGGAATAACGAGCAACTGGGGCAAAAGTCTCATCATAGTCAACTCCCTCAACCTATGAGAACCCCCGCGCCACAAACTGAGCCTTGTACTTCTCCGCACTGCCATCCGCAGCATGCTTTATCTTGTAAAGCCATCTAGAAGTCACAACTGACTTCCCCTCAGGTCTCGGCACTATCTCCCAAGCATCATTCTTCATGATGGAATGGTACTCTTCCATCATGGCATCTCTCCATACCAGATGCTGGGAAGCCTCCTCAAATGTGGATGGCTCAAAGTCACAAAGGCATGCAACAAGAGCCATATCATCCCTGTCCGGCACCACACCAAGCCTGTTTGGCTCCACTACTGACCTGATCCTCTCCTAGGGCCTACCAAATGCCTCAGCTTCCTTCAAGGTCTCCTGAAGCCACTTAGGCTTCCTCTTCCTTGAAGGCTGCTCTTCCTCATCTGAGGAAGTCCCTGTACCTGAAGGTCCAATACCCCGAGGACCAGTAACCGATGAACCTATGCCTGACAATCCTGTAATCTGAGGACTCAAACCTGAACCTGTCCCTGAAGTGCTAGCCACCTGAATCACTGAACTTGGCGACACTGTGCCTATACCCTGTGATCCAGTCCCTCCAGAAACCTGTGGACCTGTAAGCTGCATCGAAGAATCCTGTACCAACTGAGGTGTGGGAGCTGGTGTCTCCCCCTGCTCTAACTCTCTAGACTTCCTGAAGGCTCTCTCCTCATAAAAATTTACTTCCCGACGGACAACAAATTTCCGCGAGCTAGGTAAGTAAAGCCGATAGGCTTTCGAAGTCTCATCATATCCCACAAAGATACCTCTCTCTGCAGTGGGATCAAACTTCATCCTCTTCTCAGAAGGGACGTGAGAGTAAGTCAATGAGCCAAATATGCAAAAGTGGCTCACCTCAGGCTTCTTGCCTGAATACATCTCCTCAGGAGTCTTGCTCCCCACTGCCCTGTGAGGACTCCTGTTCTGCAGATAAACTGCAGTGCTACATGCCTCAGCCCAAAGAAAGAAAGGTAACCCCTGATCATGGAGCATCGCTCTGGCTACCCCCACAATTGACCTGTTCTTTCTCTCTGCTACTCCATTCTGCTCAGGAGTGTAAGGAACTGTCAGCTGTCTCTGAATGCCCTCATGTCTGCAGAATGCATCGAACTCCTTGGAGGTATACTCACCCCCATTGTTCGATCTCAACATACGGATCTTCCTCTCTGTTTGCTTCTCCACAAGGGCTTTGAACCCTTGGAAGACTCTCAACACAAGCTCGGACTTCTTGCTCCTCAAGAAGTAGATCCAGGTCTTCCTGGAGTAGTCATCAATAAAGCTGATATAGTACTCAAAGCCTGTCAAAGACCATGATGACATGGGACCGCATATATCAATATGGATAAGATCAAGCACCCCGGCAGCTCTCGTATCACTGCTCGGAAAAACAGTCTTGGTGTACTTTCCCAAAGCACACCCCCTACACACATCACTCTGGTAAACCTGTAACCATGCTCCTCAACAATCTAAGAGATGGGTGATGTAGGTGGGCCATCCTCCGATGCCAGAGCTCACATAGCTCACTGCTGCTATTGTGTGCTAAGACACACTGTGGCTGAAATAATATCTTGTACAGCTTTCCACACTTAACTCCAATGTCCATGGCACTGGACATACCTGTGGCCTTGGGATACACCTGCACTCTCCCATCTGAAAAGCACACCCCAAGACCCCTGTCCTCAATGGTGGAAACTGATACAAGGTTCTTCTTCAGCCCAGGGACATACAACACATCCCGCAGAGTCATGGGACTCATCGACTCCCTCTGAAATGTGATGGTCCCCCGACCAACAGCTCTAACAACGGTGTTGTCTCCAAGGACAACCTCCACATCTCTACCTATCTCTGATAACTCCGAGAACACCTCTCGAGCTCCAGTCATGTGGCTCGAGGCTCTGCTGTCAATGTACCAAGTAGTAGAGGTAGATGGACCCCCCTGATGACCTGCCAACAAAGAATGCTCACTGTCCATATCCATATCTATGCTGGTGGCTAAAAAGACTCCTTCTCTCTCCATTTGTCCAGCATAAAGGGAAAACTCCCTTTGAAATGCAACACTAAACTCATCAACCTCTGCTGAGGCTGCAGTCTGCTGTCCCTGTCCCTTCTTCTTCTTCTTGCTTGGACACTGTGAGGCATAGTGCCCAAACACCTGATAAGCATAACACTTGATTTTACTCAAGTCCTTCTTCTGCCCACTCTGCTGCTGCTGCTGGTGCTATTTGGCCCCACCCTTCTTGGGACCCTTCTTCTTCTTACCCTTGGCTGCCAAATCCACATCCTCGTCATCAGCTCCTCTCTGAGAAGTACTACCCTGTACAAGACCTCTCTTGGTCTCCTCCTGCACAAAGTCATCCCAAAGCCTCTCCCAGTCAGGTAGGTTCTCTCTGCCCACTATAGCTTGTACAAAAGCACCCCAGGACTTTGAAGCCCCATTCACTGCAGTGCGAACAAGCTCTGTAGGGGCAACCTTCTCCCCAACCGCTGCAAGTTCATCCCGAACTGTAGAAATCCTAGTAAGGTAAGTTGTGACTCCCTCACCCCCATTCATCTTTATACTCTTGAGTTTTTCTCTGAGAACCATTTTCCTGTTCTCATTAGAACTCTCATACAAACTGGTTAAGGCTGTCCACATCTCATGTGCCTTATCCTTGCCTGAAATGTGAGGGATAATGTGATCTTTAACCGCATCAAGAATAATCCTTCTAGCTTTGTAGTCCTTCTTATTGAAGGCTGATAGGGCTGCTGCATCTGTAGATGCAGGAATGGTAATTGGATTTGCTGTAGTGTTCCTCACTATATCCGGCCATAACTCATTCTCTTCTAGTAACAACAAAATTCTGGCCTTCCATGGCACAAAATTCTCTATCCCATCCAGCCTATCCTCCAATCTAAGTCCTGTAGCCATCTCTTCACCAACCCAACAAAGTACTGTTCACTGATAGAAGATAAAATACTAAAAAACTGAGTTCTGGAAATTTCTGTGTGTCTGCAAACTATCACTGTTTTCATCCCCCAAGCTCTGATACCATGTAGAAAATCTGAGTTTTACTGCATGCTGGTTTATATGAACATTTTGTGGTTTTCACTTACAGCCGGTTTGGCATAGGCTGTAAGTTACTTAAGAAAATATACTGAGCAATATAAACACACAGTAAAAATACTAACAGGCTGAAAAACACATTTGGACAGTCACACCATAAAAATTTTAACTCAGAGATTTTTAGCCAAATAAGCCCTGGAAAAACCCCCATGGGGAAAACCAGTCAGAGATAGAGAGATTTTATTATTTGCTTCAGGAAAAATCAGACATTAAATTTACAGTCAAAATTCCAACTTATCTCAACCCAGAATTTGACCAGCAGCAGACTGTCTCGATTTCTGTGCATGAACAGCACCTCGATTTCTGTGCCAATCGTACAGCATTAAATGCAGGCCGTACACTCGATTTATGACCTCGATTTCTGTGCAAAACCGTACAGCATTAAATGCAGGCCGTACACTCGATTTATGACCTCGATTTCTGTGCAAAACCGTACAGCATTTAATGCAGGGCCGTACCCTCGTTTTCTGTGCTGTCCGTACCCTTGATTTCTGTGCTGAATTAATGCTGTCCATACAGCAATAAATGCAGGCAGTACAGACTTAAATCTCCTCGATTTCTGTGCTGAATTAATGCCGTCCATACAGCAATAAATGGAGGCAGTACAGACTTAAATCTCCTCGATTTCTGTGCAGGAAAATAAATACAGGTCGTACAACATTAAATGTTGGCCGTACTGACCGTACTCTCCTCATTTTCTGTGTAGAAAATAAAGCTCCTCAATCTTCGTGCCCACTTCAGTCTCTTCAGCAAGCTTTCTGGAAAATCGTGCCCACTCTCAGTCTCTTCAGCAATCTCTGCTCTCTTTCTCTCTTCTCATCTCAAGAAAATGGAAAGTAAAGTCTCTTTGCCTCCCTCAACCCTTTTTGTCTAAACCCTAAGTGGGCATCTAATCCAACGGTGGAAAAAGATCCAATCCAATGGATGAGATTCAATGAGAGTAAAAATCCCTTTTATTTAAATCACTTAAATAAAATTACTCACCCCCTTAAATTTATCAAAAGTGACTTTAAGTTTATAAAGTCTCATTAAGTGACATTTAATGTGAGGGTCACCTTTTTCCCTCTTCTAAGTGACTTAGGCAATAAAGTCACCTAGGGAACATCTTCCAAGGTACAAAAACTAACAATTCCAACACACCCTTGTGTTGAGCAAGGGTCCACTCTATAGAAGCAACTGTTTCGCTAAATTGTATGCATTAGTGCATGTATATTTACAATGCAACAATGCATGGATTTTTATGATGTACCAGTGTGTACAATTTTAGTTTTATATTGTGTTAGTGCATGTATCTCTAATAAGCACCAATGTGTTCGTATTATTTATGCACATCATAAAAAATTCTATAACCTCTAATTTCCCAATCTTTTTTAGTTATGATGAACATCCATTGCAACATTTTCCAATCTCTCTATTACCAATGGCGTAGGTTTTAATAGACATTTTTATGAATCATTTTCCAAATCTTATAACACTAAAAAACCCTACTAAAAGGATTTTTTCTCTATAATGTGAGTAATTTTAGTGCATCTAATAGGACATGGTGAACCCATAATTAGGTCCCTTTATTCAAATAAAGTGAAGCTTAGTTTCTTGGAACTTTTTTATTGAATTATGATAATATGAATTTTCTTTCCTATGTTGGTATTGCCTTAAAATTTGTTTGATCATTTAATTAATTATTGTTGGGTTGTATATTGAAATACTGGATCACAATGTTCAAGAGAAGATGCTTTAATGCAAAGGAGTTTACAAATGTTGATGATAATCTCACACAAACATCTCAGAAGAGTCATGGAACACATTACAGATATTGTTTCTAGTGATTTTGGACATACGTTAGTGCAAGAAGATGAGGGACCTTTTAGATGCAATCCTATTTTTCAAAAAAACGATCATGTTACATAAAAATACAACGCATTTCTACTACATAGCACTTGATATGGTTCAACCCGAGCCTAACATGTCATGGGACATGCAGGATAGACAAACATATCGCGTACACGCTATATAACTACAAAAAATGTATGCGATATGTAGTTATAAATCATGTACATGATTTGTAAAATTAAAATTAATTTATACACAGTCCCGAAACCCGCGATGCGTTGTACCCATCAGGAACACGAATATCGGGTTAAATGGGAGCGAATTGGGTGTTGTGGACTATTGGAGGAGCTCGAATTAGTTGGAGGGGAGGCAAATCCACCGGTCAATTGTCATGTAATCAGGTAATTCATTCACCCATAGCATTTTTTTGTCAATTCTAAACCTAAAATACAGTTTTTTAATAGTTTAAAATAACCAAATTTTGCATTATTTAGAAAATTCAAAATAACCCAGTCACTAATTAAATTCACATCTCTCTCAACCAAGATGAGTGAATAATTACAAAGAATTCCTTTTCAAGAACTCAAGAATTCCTAATGCAACCAAAAATAAAAAATATAGAACTCCTCCCTTTATACAATGTATGCATCCACACGAAACCCAAATTTCCAACCCTCAAAGGCCATTTCCCCATGATACTAATTGAACAAGTTTCCTCAGAAATGGCCATAACAAGATGAAATGCATGCACAAGCGTGAATAGAAAAAATGCATAAAAAATTAATAACTTGGTTTCTCAAAACATCATCACAATCATTTTTCCATGAACATAATCAAAATTTCATCACAAGTGTATGTAGTTATACATTGCCTCTTATTTAAGCACCCTTAACAAAGTGTCTCTCGGGTCTGCCCTTTTAAACATAAAACAATGTATTATATAAAATCAACAATATATATATAAACACAGAGTTAAAACTAGTAACTATGACTAGTTTTATTCCTTCCTCTAGTTTTAGCAGCCACCACCATTTTTCCACTAAAATATTTGCACTTCTTGGTTATAGCACCCACCTCATTTGTATTTTAATTATACCTTCCTTGGAACTTTGCTCTTGTTCTGCGCATATGACTTACCCTCTGTGCTCTTGGCCTTATCGTAATGACAAAAAAAGTTGAAATATACAAACCTTCTCACTGTGATATCGAATTACAAGTCAACATGTCTTGACACCCCCATACTACCCTGGTATTCATCACACCGTCGAAGAGTTCATAATCATCATGCAGTTCTGACCCTAGCTCTATTGAGATACCAAAAAGCTAATTAATTAAAGCTCATCACCTAAACTAAATAGAACTTGAATTCTGCTTCTTTTATCCTATAAACATAATAAAGAAAATTAGAAACATGTGAGACCCTAGGTCTCCCTAAGATCCCTTGACCTAGAAAAGACATAAATGACTTTACTCAAACAGTTTATGCCCCTGCATCACTAGGTTTATCAACCGTTTTTTAAAATAGCAAAAACTATGGGCAATATATTTCTACATGTCGAGTCTCTAAGCTCATCTACAACCAATTGTATTCCAGTCCACAAATTCTCCATTTTTCCATGTCACTTTTGGTTGGTTTCCATGTTTATATAACATTGGAAATGGTGAACACCCATGAACTACCTAGAGTGCGTTGTGAGAGTGTTCCCAACCATGATCGAGTCAATTATATTTAGAGGATATGGTGGCAGCCCTGTATCACCCATTTTCTTGCCTCACATGTCGTAATAGTCCCTTGCCCCTTTCTTTTACATATCCAAGGGACGTAAAGGCCAAAACATGTCAAAATATCACTCCTAAATTCAAAGAAGTTTAAACCCAACTGTGCATGGAAAAGTCACCAATGTGGGTTAAGAAGTGCCTTAACTTCTAGAAAGAAGTTGAATGAAACTTACTATTTAATTGTTAAATGTTTAATTTTAAGTTTTAAATGTATGTAAGTGAATTCCATTAAATTGCTTACTTGAGTTTGATTTAATTTACATTTTCAATTTTGAAGAGACATAATTATATACCAAGTATATGTTTCTAATGATTTTCTTATTGATGTTTTCATTGCAGTTGCGGCTATGGACACAAATGCTAAAATACTGATTGATCTTGCCCACTTGAGAGGACTTCGTATGGATTTTAGTGGTGGTGACAGGATTTTCCGTTCACTTGTATCCACTTTGGATACAATTGTTGAGACTATTTCATTGTCAAGCAACATACTATATGATATTACATCATATAGAGAAATAAAAAGACAAGAGTACGCTGATGGGCTTGACTACAATGCAATCAAAAAGTTGAAAATAACCAAACAACATATATTTTGATTGTTTAGGGACCCTCGCACGAGGGAAATCCCAAATGCAAATAGACCTCATATCTCTATTGAGTGGTGCACATTTCATCCATTTGTTGATAACTAGATGGACAGATGGTATATGGTTTTTGATATGCCACCACATAACAATAGGAAAATACCCCTGTATTTCCTTCGAAATATGTATGCAGAGTTCATGTTGGGTAAACACATAAACTATTTTGATATATTGCAGTTTCAAGGGATCGGTGGGGGTATGCCCAAAAATTGACCCAATGCCAGGATTTGAGACCTTGATCGCCCTATCCTTGCACCTCGTAGGTAGTTGCATGGGCCAGATGTCCCACCTATGCATCTTGTTATTCCACAGACACGTGATGCATATTTGAGTTTGGAACGAGCAGTTGTTCGTCATATCACTATGGTTCAACATATGGGTGAGGGAGGGACATATGTCCCTGGTGTGGTACATACACCAAGTCGTCATGGTGCAGGACCATCTTCTAGTGCAGTACCCCCCTCTAGTGTAGGACCATATACTAGTGCAACACCATCAGCACATCCCCAGCCTACTTTTGAGCCTCACGAGTGCACATCATGTGGTTGTCCAAGCTATGGTCTTTCCTCAGATGTTGTCTTCAGTGGGTTTTTGAGTGATGTATGTAGACGGTTAATTGTAATAAATTCTTCATTTATTTTTCTCTTTGTACACATATGTATAGTTTGAGCTAATATATTAATTTTCTAAACTTGCAGTTGATGCTTTATGCCGACAACGACGCCCCAAAGTTTCATGTTCCACACTCTACAGAGGGGCATGACATTCGATCCACTGATCCCTTGGTGTGTGGAGAGATTCATATAGAACCCATTGTCGTATCTCATACCGAGGTAAACATTTTAAAATTTCAGTTTTTTAATACTTGTTAATTTGTTAATTTCCACATACTGTACATGTTAGTTCACTAATGCTATCTATGGTCTAATATTTACAATTATTAAACTTGCAGAAGCTAGATCCTTCACGGGGGAAAGAAGTGATGGAGGTAGAATCCATGGTCATATCGACCGAGGAAACATCTGGGCATGACATTACATCCATTGATCCCTTGGTTGGTGGAGAGATTCATATAGCACCCATTATCGTATCTCACACTGAGGTAAACATTTTAAAATTTCAGTTTTTTAATAGTTGTTAATTTACACATACTGTACATGTTATTTCACTAATTCTATCTATGGTCTAATATTTACATATATTAAACTTGCAGATGCCAGATCCTTCACGGGGGAAAGCAGTGATGGAGGTAGAATCCATGGTTGTATCGACTGAGGAAACATCTGGGCTCCAGGTAAACAATTTAAAATGTCATTTTTAAAATACATATATGTTCGTTGAATCATGCATGTCTAACTACATGAACACTTGTTGACTATAGGCACCAACCAAAACACCTGGACCACTTCCTGGAGTTTTATTTCCTCACAGGCCATACATGAACAAGGGTCATGTGTATATGAGGCGGCATGCCCCTAGAAAGACTCCAATTGTCCATGACCATGGAGCTATTGATACCATGGTAATGTATATCCTTCGATGAATTTTCTTGATTAACTTGAAATCCAGTGCATACATGTTTTTTTTAATTTTTGATTTGCATGTTTACTACATCAGGAGCCAGATTTTACTATTGAAAACCTCGCAGGGATGGTTGCTGCAGTAGTTAGTGTTGCATCTACAATGGAAACAAGGCACACAAAGGTACAACTATTTAAACATGATCGTTACATAGTTTATTATTGTTGCCATATGTTTATTCATGCATGTCTAACTATTTCAACATTTGGTGATTGTAGCCACCAACAACATGAGTTATTGATGCAGCAGTCAATGTGGCATCTGCAATAACAACAAGCCACACAGAGGTACAACTATTTGAACTTGATCTAGACATAGTATGTTATTGTTGTCTATTTTTTATTCATGCACATGTCTAACTATTTCAACATTTGGTGATTGTAGCCACCACCACTACCAGCATTTCTTGCCCCCTCTGGTTCGACCATGGATGTGACCATCCTTGATGTTCAACCAACAGCTCCATCTGCTACACAAGGAACACAATCCCCTTTGTCACAGTCTCTCACTGAGGTGAGATGTCCATTAATGACCAATTGTTTCATGCAATGTCCATGAACATGTTGATAATTGTTAATTTAGATATGGTATTTTATTCAGCTAATGTATTAGTACATACTTAGTTGAATTTAACAATTGATATTTAATTTGCAGGATCCAGAGACGCACACTGGTCCTAGAGTTGTGCCTAGAGGATCAACGTCGGGAAAGAACAAGAGGAAGCTTGAGCTTTGATGTGTCTTATGGGATATGTACATTTCGATACATGTACATGTGGCTTGGATAGTTTTGGATACATGTACTTTTGGAGACATGTACATTGACATTTCACTTACATGTACATGTGGCTTGGATAGTTTTGGAGACATGTACTTCTGGTTACTTTTGGATATATATGTACTTTTGAGGACATGTACATTGACATTTCAGTTATAAATGAATGATACATTTCACTTTGAATTTGTTCTTTGGTTTCCACTTGTTCTTGTGTCAATCTATTGTATTGATTTGTGTGGATTATTTATTACTTATGAATGCACTATGCCAAAAGAACAAACTATTATATAATTTAAAGGTTTCAATGATCTCACTACATGCACACTAATTAGATATCTAATTAGAAATTGTGATTTTGGATGATCATTACAAGTAAAGTCAAAGTTCTTTCTCGTGCAATTTAATAAATCTAAGTGAAATACAATGTATTTCAAGGTTTCAATGAACTCACTACATGCACACCAATTATATATATCTAATTAAAAATTGTGAGTTTGGATGATTAAATTACAAGTTAAGTCAATGCTCAAGTGTAATTTAATAAAACTAAGTGCAATACATGCTTCACATTTCATCAATGACCAACAACACTATTCAACAAACCTCGTGCACCC
>LPNX010409157.1:150293-184298 GCA_001517045.1 Pseudotsuga menziesii | reverse complement strand
AGAACAACTAGACTTATCTGTCATGTAGGAGACATGATCAGATTCCCCAGGTATAACGGACAAGAGGAGGAGTAGGAAACTCAAAGTAATAGCTGAACGGAAAGTGAACACTGAAACATGGATATTGGAAAAGACAAAAAGTGCTATGTTCAAGGATTGCATGCTGCCACTACTGAAAACAAGAGAAAACTTCTTCCTTACCTTCCCTGTTAAATTTTAACGAGTCTAGGAAAGTTAACTCGGATCCCTCTTCATTTTTTAACAAGATTGAAGAGAAGAGAAAATAATGCTTAATAGTGTCACTTATTCGTGGATTTAATGAGCCCGAACTAGTACATGCTCAGTAGGTGTTTTCACATTTAGAGAGTCTAAAAACTCCAAAGAAGAGTCCAGGGGAGTCCTTTTTCATCCAATTTAGTCTCTTGAGGCCGAAAAAGTATAAAACATACTACAGAAGAACTCTCTTATCTTCCGGAGAAGAAAAGGTGAACCTTTTTCGTACTTAGTCATGGATGTTAAAAAAAGGTTAAATTACCACCTACCCAACGCTCCTTCCAAAATAGCATAAAATAGCTTGAGTTTTATGAATGTGAAGGAAAGCAAGATCACTCGAAAAGATCCATTTGGTTACGAGAAATGGGGCTTACAACAATAAACTCGTTGCTTTGTTCTTAAGTGTTTAATGAGCATGACAAAGACACAAAGTACACTAAGAATATTTTTCATGTTTAGGTCCAAAGCACGAAAAAGAGAAAACTAAGCTCAAACCGGGTGTTCCTTTTCCGTAAATTTAGTCCCTCAGGTCCGGAAAAGTGATAAAACTATACCTGAGAATACTCTTCTCAATTCAAAAAGAAAAGAGAGTGATCCTTTCTCGTATTATTCCACATGGTTTGAGAAAGAGATAACCTACCACCAATGCAGATGCCCATTCACATATTCTTAACGAGCTTGAATGGACAAGCTAACTCGGTAGTCAAGTCTGTTTTGAAGGAGGCAGACCTGGGCCTAAAGAAACCCCATAAGGGTGGGGAGTCCTATAGCTTGTAAAAAGAGATTCAAAGGAAGCTCTATTTGGCATGAAAAAAAAGCTAAAAGGATACCCCTATACCTGAAATAGTTGTGGCATGAGTACCAAGAACAACATAGGCTTAGAAGTAGGATACTCATGAAAAAGGGTCCTATCCACGGAAGAACAATGGTAAAAACAGGGAACTAATGGTTTATGATACCATAGTTCGTGGAAAAATGTTGTCTGCTAAGATTAATGTGGATTGAATAAAGATGCCAAAAATGTATTGGAAATGACAAAACCACCCTATTGAAGCAACAACACTTTGTAATGGTGAAAAACCTGTTCCAAAACAAAAGAAATATGGTATTAGTTGAATGGATTTCCAAACTATAGAAAAATACCCACTTAGAGAAATATAATTTCTATAAATAGTTGAAAATCAAAACAAAACGCACCATTTGAAATTTTGAGCCATAAAAAGCAAGTTCTTCCCTCTACCTTTGTTCGATCATTGTGGACAATCCAACCGACGAAATCGAATTCCGCAAGTTGCAGGTAAGCCTACACCCTGAGCTCTTCATTTTGATCCTAGCAATTATGAATTTAGAGTCCAAATTTCATGTTTAAAAGTATCCTAAAGCATGTCACGGAGCGTACGTGGTTGCCAATGTGAAGACTCATGTACACGCGTTCTGTACGCGAGTTTCCTGTATAGACAGTCGCGTGTACCGCATGAAGGATAAAAGGCTAAAGATAATCGATTTTTTTTGAATTTTTATATGAAATTACCGAATCAAATTACTTGGTTTGCTAGGTGAAAAGATGGTTATGGAATGGAGGGAACGGGAGCATGAAATAATGGACCAAACAACACTCCAAAGTGCGCCCACTATACATGCATTGCAAACAAGTGGGCTACTAAAATTCTTTTGCACGTCACCCATGCAGGCCAATGTCTGCATACTTGAGTTCATGGTAAATTATTGGGATCATGATTTGGGGATGTTCAACCTATAGGGTGAAACCTTGGAAATTACTACTGAGGACATGTATTTCATTACCGGTCTGTCACGACGAGGAGCACCGGTCAACTTAGAGGGCACTGGCCGAGGTGGTGACCCTTTAAGTGTTTAGAACTACATAGATGTGTTTTGTACACTGAGTACTCAAAAGAGAGGGAGCTGTGTCCCTATTGTACATATCCGTGACTTTACTCTACAGGTACTTGCAAGCACCATCATGAGGATTTCGGGATCCTCATCTTTAGATTTGGCTACACAGAACCAAATGAGGCTGGCAGTGGACTGTTTTCGTGGTGCTCTCTATGATTGGTGTTCGGGAGTTGTTCCTATCATGAAGAGACAACTGTCCGATTGCAAGAGAGGAAGGTGAAAGAAATTTGATTATGCAAGCATATTAGTTGCCTTCTTCTTTGAGAGAGTACCAGTGTTGAGCCCTGCCATACCTCTATTGGTCCGATCTCCACGTTAGCCGAGGCTGAGCAGGTGGGGAGACATCTTCCTCCGTCAAGGAGGAGGAGACATAGTACATAGTGTATATGATGATGATTTCTATACCTGGTGGGAACGATAGCTATCGGCACTGGAGCAGTTTCCATATGCCGGCATGGACTTTCGAGGTGACCCAGACCTTGTCCTCCCTCTAGGAGGAGCATGGGGAGAGCTAGGTAAATAATTTTTTAATTTTTATCATTTTTCAAATTTTTATGAATTTTAAAATGATAGATATATACATATGTAAAAGTCTTAATCCTATAAATGTGTCAAAATGCAGATATTGGATCGGTCCTCCCTGAAGGGAACCCATGCATGTTTGTTCGTCCTATCATAGGAGAAGACCCAAGACTGATCAGAGTTCTAGAGGGGAAGCTGGCCAGGCTGACCCAAAGAGTACCTGCCTTGCGGATAGAGCATATCCCGACTGCCATGCAGGAATTCATTGTTGGAGTTCCACCGGTCTGGCTACGTCTATTCAGGCGAGTGGTCAAAGCGGTGCTTGTATATATAGAGGTTGTAGAGGCTGCCGAAGCCTAGGAGGTTGAGGAAGCTAGAGTGGAGAGGGACCATGGGGACCAAGGTGGTCCAAGTGGCCAAGGTGGTCCTACTTAGATCTAGGACATTTTGATAGACAATGATCCACATTTTTCTATATTTTTGTATATTATACCATTATGACGGGATTAGAGGATCAGACTCGGCCTATCTATGGATAGATATTTTACATATATATATATATATATTGTTGTTAGTTTATTTACAAATGTTTTTTATATGTTTGCTGTATATATTTATAAAATGTGTGTGAGATGCCAATCTAAAATGTAATTAGCATATGCATCAGTTAATGAATTCTGATTTCGTGGAATTTGATTGAATGCAATAACTTCAAAATGTCTTTCCAGTAAACGAATTTGCATGAACTGACGTAATAAAATAGGATTTCGTACCTGATAAGCGCAATTTAGCTAGGAAACCACCAGCTGAGAGTCCAGGCGGACCTCAAGATGGGTGATACCACGTGACAAAGCATCCCATAGGAGCTCAATTATAGCCCTATATTCAGCAACATTATTAGAAGTAGAACCTAAACAAGCGCCCCCCGCGACAACAAGCTGTCTTGAGGGAGAATAAATAACCCATGCTGTCGAAGCTAGGTTACAAGTGTGACGGCTGGCGCCATTAGCAAACCCTATATACCATTCAGAAGACATCTGCAACAACCGGCAGATAGTATAAAAAAAAAAATCGACAACCTAATGTACATAAAAATACATACAATAAAATTACAAGAAAAAGTGCTAGGCCTAAGCATAGTACTTTTTCAGGTAGAGCCCATTTCTCGGCTCAGGCAACTTATTCCCATCAAAATCAACCAACTCATATGCCCTTCTTCAAAAATTTTGACACGACATAAGGTCCTAACTACATAGCCTTGAATTTTCCTGCCCCCAGAGGTTCTTTGTCTTGGTCCCAAAGCAAGACAAGTTCCCCCTCAGAGAAAAACCTAGGTTTGACCGATTTATCATATTGAGTTTTGACCCTATTTTTATGAGCTTGATTAGCAGTTAGCGCATCTCTATGCTGTTCATCAAGGTGTTCTAAATGTACCAGATGATCTTCAAGCTCAGTCATATCAGGTAACACATGAATGGCTATTTTTAGAGATAGGATTTCACATTCAATCGGAGTAACCGCTTCCACTCCATGGATGAGTTGGAAAGGGGAGAAACCTGTAGCAGTTTTTACGTTAGTTTGGTAAGCCCAAAGAGCAGGATATAGCATGATGTGCCAGTTAGAACGGGCTGCATCAATTGTACGTTTAAGGATAGTTTTTAAAGTTTTGTTGACAGCCTCAACCTGACCGTTTGCTTGCGGATAGTACGAAGAAGAATGTTCTTGTCTGAATCCGAGCATAGTGGTCAGTTCCATCATCATGTTATTTTGAAAATGACTGCCATGGTCAGTGACAATCACTTTGGGTATATCAAACCGTGCTATAATCTGATTGAATACAAAGAAAGCTGCAGTTTCCCCATCGGCTTTAAAAGTAGGCATTGCCTCTGCCCATTTCGTAAAATAGTCAACAGCGACAATGATGTATTTATGCCCCCCAGCCAAGGCTGGGTTGCATGTCACATAATCAATCCCCCATTTCATGAAGGGGCCTGCTGAGACAATGGGAAATAACGGAGTAGGGTGTGACCACATTTTCTTGGTGTAAAGCTGACACGGATGACAGGGCTTCACTGCTTCCACACAATCTTTGAAGATCGTGGGCCAGAAATAACCGGCACGTAGTATATTTTGGGCCGTTTCTAACCCATATAAATGACCCCCACACACTCCACTATGGGAATCATTTAGGAAAATCTCCGCTTCCTCGTGGGTAAGGCAACGACGCAACACAGAATCTACCCCTCGTCGATATAATGTATCTCCTATAATGAGGTAGTTCTTAGCATGAAGGTGTAATTTACATCGTTCTTCCCTCGAGGAAGCTATAGGATACTTCAAAGTCTAGAGATATATAATAATATCCCCATACCAAGGATCAGAGGTGGATATCAGGAAGATGTGCTCATCTAGGAATGAGTCATCTTCAACAGCTACATCTTCTTCAGTAGGAAATTCTGCTATAAGTTCAGCAAAAACTAAGGACTTCTTAGACTTAGTGGACTGGAAATCCAAGTCAAAATCTTGGAGAATGACTATCCATTTGTTGAATTTTTCCCCAACAATCCATTGGGATAAAACGTATTGAAATGGATTCACATCCGTCACTACTGTTGTGGTCCTCAGTAAAATGTAGTGACGTAACCTCTGAATAGCATAAATGGCTGCTAAGGCTAATTTCTCAACGTGGGAGTATTTAAGTTCAGGTCTGGCCAAATCATGGCTAAGATAATAAACGACATGCTCTACAAGCTTATCGTCCTCCTGGACTAGCACTACCCCAATGGTCGACTCCGACGTTGCCAGATATAATATAAAATCCCTAGAATAGTCTAGTGGGTGTAACAAGGGTGCCGACAACAAAGTGTTTTTCAATGCCTCAAACGCAAGTTGTGCAGTTTCATCCCATACAAATGGGGTGTCTTGTTTGAGTAGGCGCATGAAACCCTTAGTGATCTTGGCATAGTTAACAATAAAACGTCAAAGAAAGTTAGACTTTCCTTGCAGGCTTTGAAGTTGCCTGATAGAACGAGGAGGAGGCAGATTTACAATGGCCTCAACTTTCAAAGGATCCACTTGGATGCCTCTACTAGAGACAATGAACCCGAGAAATCTTCCTGACTCAACACAGAATACACACTTGTGGGGATTCAAGCAGATTTTATAATATCTGCATCTCTCAAATATCAACCTTAAATGATATGGATTTTGAATCCTCTTACGAGAATGTGTGGGTAGATCATCAAGGTATGGTTCGATAATGGCTTTAATATCATCGAAGGAAAAGTTCATAGCCCGTTGAAAGTTTTCCCCAACATTTTTCAATCCAAAGGGCATTTTCTTGTACGCGAAGGTACCCCAAGGACAAATGAAAGCAGTTTTATGTTGGTCTTCCGGTTTTATTTGAATTTGATTGTATTCGGAGAAACCATCCATAAACAAGAACACCTCACTTTCATGCAAAAGCATCTATAATCTGGTCTATAAAAGGTGTGGGATAGTTGTCCTTAGGACAGGCTTTATTTAAATCTCTAAAGTCTGTACAAATGCGGATAGTCCCTTGCTTCTTATCACTAGGAACAGGGTTGGATACCCATTCTGTCAAAGCGATGGGATAGATAAAACCATCCTTCAACAGCTTTTCAACTTCAGCCTTCACAGCCGCTGCTTTACGTGGGTTAACAGGTCTTAAATTTTGTCAAACCAGCTTGGCATCAGGATATGTTCGTATTTCATGTTCAACAATCGATGGATCTATGGCTGGCATCTCCTCATATGACCAGGCAAAGACATCACAGAATTCCTTAAACATGGCAGTATAGATGGCAATCTCTTCAGGAGAGCAATTTGCACCTATGTATATGTTTTCCATGACATCAGGGTTTACAGAGATGTTAATAGGTATAGTGGTGAAAATATTTTCCATATTCCCCTCGGCAAACATTCCTTCCCTAGGTAAGGGATTGATAGGTATATCAACATCGTTTGACAGTATCAAACGAAACTCTTGATTTTCTATTCTGCTTAGTTCTGGAAGAAAATAGGATCGATGATGAAGATCCTCACAAATCTTATCACGTCCACTCATGGCTTCTAGAATGGCTTCATCAGAAGGTAAAACCATGTCTAAACAATCGATAGAGTGCGAAGAGTTTTCTGCCCATGCAGGAAAATAGACTTCTTCTAGATCTTTTGAGACTATTAGAGGATCTAGAATGGGATCAATAGTGGCTTGAGTGATAGCTTGGTAAGCTACCTCCACTGCCGAGAAGGGCACTTCTAGTTTGTGGGGGGATGGGAGAACCCAAGGATCAGTCCTATCAACAACTGTAGCTATGGACCTCCCCACACTAGTAGAACCAATATAATTAACCGGGGCTAGAAGATCAAATGTGCCCATCAGTGATGTGTACATTCCATCCCCCAAGCTCTATGCAGCAGGTTTGACTTGATCAACCAATGGCACTGTAGACTCATCAGAATCTAAATGACCTTTTCGAGTAAAATCAAGTTGGTCAATAGTAACCAAATTTCCCTCATGTGGAAAAACCACTACACGAAAGATGACCGACGCAATAGCAGACATCACATAAGTCTAGTTTCTTCCTAGAAGCAGATTATAGTCCAAAGGAGCATCAATTACTTCTACCTCAACAGACACTGCTTGTCCTACGAATTTAATTTCAAAATCCGGTAAGATACCATGCGGATGGAAAGACCTTCCATCAAAATCAGTAAGTAGAGTGTTTGATGGGACTAGCTCTGGGGATCCGAGAGCTTTCCAACAGGTCAAGGAAATAACACATGTAGAAGCACCCTCATCAACAACTGCCCTTCCAATGGTCTTACCACCATGGATGACATCTATTGATAAGGCTACGTGGTAAGGTAGGCAAATTTTAACATCAGATAAATGAAATTTCTCCATGAGACTCGAAGAGTCCATACTGCCTAAAGCTGCTAAGAGAGCATCCCGTTGAGCGGGACAACTCTATAACACCTCTAAAGCTAACATTACACATGGGGTTTGAGCTAAATAATCAACCACGGAGTAGTTTTAAGCAGCCCTAGCATTAGGGTTATGCAAGGTATTCTTGAAGACACCTTTTGGTATCTTCGACATAATTTCAGTAGGTTTCTCTATTGTGAGAGGGTTAGAAGTTTCACCCACAGCTTTACGCTTCTCAGAAGTCTCTTTGTCATAATTTTTATTCCTCGTCTGCAACAAAGTCGAAGATCAAACCATGTTGATATAATTTTGGTCAGGGGCAGTTTCAGTGCCCCCTGCTATGTTAGAAGCTGAAGCTGAGTTTTGTCCTTGGGGAAAAGGATCCTTTAGGACAGCAGGTTGTTGAGCTTTAAGCAGATTCTGGGCTTGATCCATAAGGGGAAAAAGGTGAGTAAGGTGGTCCTCGTGGCACATATTACATGGCAACTTGACCTTCTTATTTTCTTTCTTCCCCCCATCAGCATTGTTCGTGGGATTTTGCTTGTTTTGATTTCCCTCTCCCTTCTTTCCTTTCTTTTTCTTCCCGCCGGGCTGTTGATTGCCCTTATGAGAGGTTTGTGAAAAAAAATTTGCACTCTGGGGGGAGGGGGCAGCATTTGTTTCCTTTTCCATAGACTGCTTGACAGACAACTGGTGAATTTTCTTAGCCAAAGACTCTACGGTGGGAGAGTTAACGGACCCAACCACACCATTGGCATGGGGTCCAGACTCAGGTTTCTCTGCATCGTGCGTAGGCGTCGGTGCCTCAGGGATAATCTCATACAAGATCCTAGACTATGAATAAATCAAATCCAGTTGCTGGGCCCTGAGGATGGCTTCTTCTTCATTCGTCACTCTTGAGGTGGATACGTCCTTAGATATGTAGGGCAACAGGGATTTAAGGAACCACTCTAAAAGGAACTTAGGAGGAATAGTGGCTTTTATAAGGCTCTTTTTCCTCCTCCACTCTTGGATGTGATCCGATATGTGGGTAGCCTTGTTCTACCTAAAAGTAGACAACAAGTCCGTTCCGAAATCATATCGGACCGGAAGCTGAAAGTGGCTAGGAAATGCACTAGCCAAGTCCCAGAAACTACTGAAAGCAGCAGAAGGAAATTCAATATACCATTTTTCCGTGGTACCTGTCAAGGTTCTCTGGAACAGCCTCAACCTAACTGAATCTTCATTTAGTGAATTTGAAGAACACCATAAATGGAATGTGGTGGCATGAGCCCCAGGATCTTCACCAACTTTGCCTTCGAATTTAGGGATGTCCGATGGCAATTTGGTGGGAATAGGTGGCCATAAGGGGTCATGCCTCACCGGGTCATTCATCAGTTTTGACAAATATGACAAGTTTAAGGTTGCTAGGAATGGAATTTTGGGTCGAACCGGGGTACTAAATGTGCCAGCATGGGGATTAGGGGGACCTGCCCCCGAATACCCATGGGTAAAAGTAAGGTTTCCCCCTGCCACCGGTTGCAAAGTGGGTAGAATACTTTGAAATGGATTCCATCTATAATCCACAGGATTGTGAGTGGGAGTATAATAATTTCAGGCCATCCCCATAGAAACAGGGGTCTGAAAGACAGGAGCGGGTATCCCTTTGCTGAACAACGAAAAGGGAGAGCTCGTAAATGGAACTGAAATCAGAGTTTGGAAATTTTTCCCATAAGAGGTATTGTTGCCAAACTGTACTCCTACATAAGAAGGTGATGGGTCTATGTATGGAGAGGATGGGGGAATTTGCTCCCCATTCCAAGGAAATCCTTGGACAAACGCCGAGGATCTTACCGGACTGCTCTAGGTAGTATATGGAAAGGAAGAAGGAATAGTAGGTATACTGGGGATCCCAGTAACCATATCACAAGAAGTACCTGCTAGGTTTGAGTGAACCGGTGGTTGGACTACCTGGCTCACTGGAGTCAAAGGTGTAGAAGGTATACTAGATCTAGGGGCACTTACCTGGGGAGGTAGTACCCCTTCAACCGGAATGGCTGAGGTGAACATAAAAGGACTTTCTTCCACAGAAGACATGATCCTACCCATAGGGACACCTAACATAGGTGAATCAAAAGGTCTAACTTGAACGATCACATGATTGTTTAAATCAGTCAAGGGGGTGTTAAAATTCCTTACAAACTCGTCAATCTACAAGTCTTCTATCTCAACTTATCAAGATCAAAATGGTTAGCTATCAGTTCTGGTTCACCAAGAACTTAGCTTATTCCTACCGGTTCAAATGAACCGTCCATGTCCAATCTCCGCCTTTGGGGTGGAGGTGGAGGCTCCAATATGACGAGAGGAGGAAGGTTTCACAACCTTCTTGACCTTCTAATAGGTTGGTCCTCCATGATTGAAAATTTGACAAATCACACCCTAAGGAAAACACAGGAAAAACCACAGAGCACACACTATAAAAATCCTAAAGCCTCAAACAATCAATCAAGGGGAAAGATATACTTTCCCGAAGAAAGCTGATGAACGATTACTTGACATCCTTGAAGTGGTTCTTAGGCACAAGTGGAGGAATCACCCAACTGCCCTCCTACACTTACAACAAGGGTTACCTTCCAAGCCCGTTCAAGGTGAACCAGAAATAGCCTTCCGGTTTACCTAGGTATGAAACCTAAATATCAAGAGACTAAAGGCTACCTTAGCTATACCAATAGTCTGGGGGGACAGTCACAAGCCTGACTCGTACGCATGGGCAGGGTAGTTGAGCTTGAAACTCTATCTAGGACAGAATCCCCAGATGCATAAAAGTCCTGATTTACGTTTTGACAAGGAATCAGATTGTTATCTCCTCAGTCCATGCCTCCACGTGGCCTCGTGCTTGACTCCCTTTTGAGAGGAGCTTCCTAGATACAATCGATAAAGTCAAGGATTTACCTGAATAAAGGTTCACTATGTCTGAATTTTAAAACTTATGGGAAGTTTACACTTCCTATCCCACAAGTATAGCCTAAGCTAGTAGGTGAAAGGCCCCTAAAAATAAAAATTACTAGTAAATTTTAATTATTGCGTTCATTTTAAAGGGCTATTTCTTACTCAGAAGGAAATGGAGTGATGAATTATGGTGTTTTGACTCGATAAGAAAATAAAAAAAGTAACGGTGTATTTTTTCAAAGCAAATGACCAATATTAAAGAAAACTTATTTTTCTTTTTGTAAATATATATTGATGAACAAATGCAAGCGATAAAGAGAAACTAAGACTATGTTTTTTGTAGTTTTTGAGATTATATTTTTTTAAACTGAAATGAAAACTACTTATGCAAAAGCAAATGCAAAAGCTTGACAATGTTTTTCTTTTCACTTTTATAAAAAATGCTCAAACTCTACAATGCACCTAAAATGCACTAAACTTGAGTATGCTTGGATGCAATCAATTGTATAAAATAAACAAACTGAAGTAAATAGGACAGAAAAACCAAGAATCAACCAACAAAGGGATATCGAGAACCCTATCTTGGGTGTACAAAATGACAAAAGATCACTGTAAACTCATAAAGGTAAGTGACAAACCAACCATTATCAAAAAGAAAGATTGGAAAAACAATGCCCAAGACCCTGATCACTGATCTGGATAGAGACACTTCAACCTATAACCCAATAGGCCAAGTTACTTCAGCATGCAAATGGAAGACAATCCAAACAAAAGAAACCCAAGGGATTTACGAAAAAGCACAAAGTGTGGTAACGGTGGTCTTTAGACTAATAGCACAGTATCCATAAAGAAAGCCAACTAACAAACATGAATTACACAAAGAGAGGGACAAGCAAACCCTATCCTAAAAATCCCTATTTCCAAGCTTGTACGTGACTGTATAGAAGGGAAACCCACGTACTATACGCGACTGTCCAGGAGAGCAACCCACATATGTAGGACTCTGTACGCGACTGTGCATAATAGCAACCCACGTAAAGGTACAAAATTTTTCTCAAAAAATAAGAAAAATCCACAAGACTTTCAAACACTGTGATAAGCATGAACCAGGATAAAACACCACACGCAAACTTGAAGGCAGAGACTGGTCAGGGGTGACAAAAACAACCTACAACAGTCTGGGCTCCCCAGTGGAGTCGCCAGTTCTGTTGTACAAGAATAAACACCTTATAACCGAAGGTCTGGGGTTACCAACATACTCATGAAACTTGCAGGAAATCGACTCTAGAGTGCAGTAAAGGAAATAGGAGGATAGAAAAGACTCACTTGATACACGACGGTTGATCCTAGCTTGTCCTCTTTTGCTCTGCTTCTCCTCCAAAGCCTTTAGGGATGCTTCTCCTTCACTTGTCAAGAGAAAATCCTCCAAATACAAGATGATACATATATATAAACAGGTTAGATAAATCATATACAAAGTGCTTAATCATAAGTATTTATCAAATCACAATATATGAAAGACATTCAAGACACATATGGAAGAAGGATTCTCTTTATTAAAAATAATGAATGAGTTCACATTACAACCCAACGCCTGAGACAAGGACTCCTCTGCAACCAAAGGATTCTGAGTTCCACTACTCCAAAGACTTCTGAATGGACTCCACTAGCATAACTTTGCTCTCCAATTGTATGTGATTAACACCCTCCCCAAGGCCTGTATTTATACTTGGTAAAATAAGGTAGTTTCGAAGGTTGAGGAGGTTGAGACAGTTAAGGTGATTAAGGTTAAGGGCTTAACAAATCTTAAGAAATCGCAAGTTTTTATTTTTAATGTCAAAGGAAGGTGTACGCGGGTATTAATACTAGCAACTCGCGTATGACACGCGAGTTTCTCTAAGGGTAACCTGCGTACAAATCTGTACGCGAGATGCAATAACCGATACTTGCGTACAACATGCGAGTTGCATTTATACGAATCGCGTACAGGACTTGACATATTTAAAGGTAAAAATAACCAACTGGATGGATGATAAATGTAGTTCATAATATGCCCATCTATAATGTTTTAGGCAAACTTCAATCCATAAATGTCCTTTTGTGTGCCAGCATGAGGGATGTCGGCACTTGGATGGAGAAGTGCCATTCAGGTGGATAACAGAAATGTATTGTACCCTAGTGAGCGAACCCTAGTGTTAGCACTCCACAAAAATCCTCTAGGTTGTAGCTCGAGGATGCCTGGTAACTTAAACTATTTTTTAGGGTTTTCTGATATGGATCAAGCCAGATAACCTATATAACCTCTCACTCTCAAGACATGCCTAAAGCTCACTCAATTACAAGGATTTTAGTTACAACTGATTCAGTGGTTTGATGGAAAGGTGCAGGGATGGAGAACTCACCAGGCTGGCAGACTTACACACATAACACATGCATATAAATGGCTAAATCCTACGGGGATGGTATTTATAAATCAAATATCACTAAATAACCAATAAGATGACAGCTATCGGCTTTTTAATAAATCTGAAAAATGACCTAAATGCACATTTAGGCAATAAACATAGTAAAGAAATAGATGGCTGAACGAATCACAACAAAAGAGCTTATATTTAGAATAAACCAGATCTGACGCTTGATAATGGAACGGGATTGTAAATCCCCAGATTTGAACATTTATTAATAAATTAATCATGGGATTTATAGCCTTCTACAAAAATTATAGATCCTGAAAATTCGATCTGTTTGCACACAAAAATAATTGAAAGTGATAGTTTTTCTAGATTAGGGCTTCAAAACCTTGCTAACTATTTGTTTCTCTGCTGTGAAGATCTAATTCACTGAGTGATATTTTAATGACTGAAGTGGTCGCTGATCATCCCCACTACTGGTTCAGTATGAAATTGTCGTCAACAACCAGTGTATCAGCGTTTAACTGAAGTGCGTTTTCGCTGGATCTTTTGTATTGTCACCATAGTTTCCGATTGGGGATTTTTCTTTTAGCTCATCGGTGCTCCAAGTATCAACACTAGTGCTATTTCGACGCTCCAAATCTCAGTGTTTCCGCAGTTTTGATGCTCCAAGTCTCAATGTTTAATCCGTCGGATCCTCTACCTTACCACCACAATCGCCGATCAGAAGCTTTGTCTTCTAGTCCATCAGCGCCCCAAGTCCCAACGCTGCCACGATGTCGTTGCCTTAAATCACTAACATCATGACGATCTCTTCATTAGTGATCGACAACTTTTTCTTTTAGCTTATCGACACTCCAAATCTCAACGCTATTTCTCTCTATCACTAGCTCATTGACGATCGGGAGCTGAAATACTTATGCATCAGAACCTTTTATCTGAATGCTACCGTAGTTTCAGAGGTGAAATGAACTAATTGTGTTGCTGTCATAGGTTGATTGACGATGTTGGAATTGGAGCTTTAGTCCTCTGTGCCGTCGACACTGTGGAGGAGCTTCGTTGTGAACTTGCCGATCCATAGTCCGTATGTCTTCCGATCACTGATGATCTTCTATTGTCGCGCTATCGGAAGATTTTTCATTTAGTGGAAGGCTTAGTCTGTTTTCTTCCACTGTTGTGGTTCCCTAGTGGACTATTTCGCCAATCATTAGTCCTTAGAACCTCCGATCGCTGATGAGTCTATATTTTTTCAGAACCCATAGTAAGTCTTTCTTCCCTCATTGTGGCTCCGCAGTGAACTATTTCTCCGATAGTTAGTCTTTTCAAGTTTCGACTTCTGATACTTGAATTCGGTGGCATTTAGTTCTTCATATCACCAACATTTCGGCACCTTTCAGCTTTGCCTCACCACTACCTAGTCCTTATTTATTTCGATCTAATTTCACCGCTATCGGAGTTCAGTAGAAGTATGAAGCGGAACGTTTAGTCACTATATTCTCCGTAGTTGCGACATCGTAGTGAACTAAAACTCTGCAACGTTGGCGTTCAAAACTCAAAACTTCCCACCATCGGAACTTTTAATCCCTCTATTCTCCGTAGTTGCGGTACTTTTAGCCACTATATTCTCCGCTCACTGTTTAAAATGTTCCAATGGTAGTGAAATGTTTAGAAATATGCCTAACTGCCGAAGGGGTCTTCCACCTGTTATTTATCTTCCATCTTTCGGTGGTAATGAGATATTCTGATCCTTGCCCAAGCCACCGAAGCTACAACTTTGTGAAATTCACGTCCAAATAAAAAACAAAGGCTTTCAAACTGTCAGTGATCTTCATATCCTTCATTGCATGAGTTAAATTCTTCATAGTATCAAAACATATTTATTTTGGGAGATAACATCTGGCTCCTACTCGGGGATGGGAACCTCCTTGTGAGGTCTCAAGAACCCTAGACCAAAATGCCTTCCCTAAAAGAAACTAAGTAACCTAGCACTATTCTTTATTGTTCCATTGGGCATGGAGTGTTATTTTGAAAGAAAAACAACCTACTATCTACTAATTTACAATCATAAGGCCTCAGAGCCTCAAATAAAATAGAGTTTTAGGAACCACCCATTTATTGGGCCATCGAATACCTCTTCACCTTCCATATTCTGCAATTTGAAGGTGTTATTCTCATATACCTGGCCTATAACAAAAGGGAAAATCCACAAAGAATCAAATTTTCCATGCTTCCCCTTGTCCTATCTGACAGTATCCCACTTGAGGACCCAATATTTGATCTGGAAGTTGTCTGCCTTTGCTCTTTTGTCAAACATGCCCTTTATCCTCTATTGATGAGCTTATAATTTTCCTATAACTTGCTCCCTGATCTACTGTAACTCCACCAAATCCATCATCCTTCTCATCATATCATTTGGTTCATCCTCCTCTTCCTGAAAGAACTTTGCCACTAGAAGGATGAGCTGGATAGGAAAGATGGTCTCAGTGCCATAAACTAGTTTGAATGGAGAATTCCCTATGGATCTTTTATCTGTCACCCTATCAGCCCATAAAGCAAACTTAAGCTTTGAATCTGAGCTTTTATGTTTTGTCTCTAGCAGTTTCCTGATGATTCTGACTAATCTTTTGTTGGATGACTCAGCTATGCCATTTCCTTGTGGGTAACAAGATGTGGAGTGCACCAGTTGAATACCCATTGATTCATATATTTCAACTAATGCCCCAACCTTAAAAGTTGGTGCATTATCAGTCACTAACCTTACTAGGAAACCAAACCTGCTGAAGAAGTTCTCTTATAAAAATATCATGATGACTTGATGAGTGGCATTTCTGGTGGGCACTGCTTCTATCCATTTGGTAAAGTAGCCAGTGGCTACCAAGATCCATTTATGTTGTCCACTAGAAGATGGATTTATTTCACCTATGAAATCCAGACCCCATTGCTGGAAAGGCCTATTCACTGTAACAGGCCTAACGGGCAAGGATTTCAGCTGCTGCTTCCCTATAAATCTTTGACATTGGTCACAGGCCCTTATAAAAGTACATACATCAGCAAAGATGACTAGCAAATAATATCCTGCTTTTAATATCTTGTGGCATGTGGTTTTCCAGTAGTGGTGGCCTCCACATGTACTGGAATGAAAGTGATGCATGACCTACTTTGCTTCCTCTTTATCTAGACATCTTAACAAAATTCCAGACTGATCCTTCCAATACATCAAATTTTCAATTATGCAAAACTTAACAAATTTCAACTTAAGAGCTCGTGCTTGGTCAGGAGTAAGATTAGGAGAAACTTCTAATTTTAGCAAAAATTGAATGATACCTTAGTACCACTCACATGAAGATATGTTCTCAGCTACTGCTGGACTGTTATTCTGATCTTGATTTACTTCCGTTTCAGCTGCTACCATAGTCTGCACCTTTGCTGATTTGACACATGTAAAATTTATTCCCATTAGTTCACAGTTTTATTTGGCCATGAGCTTGGCCATACCTAATCCCTTTACCAGCTTGGTGGGTTTCACCTCTATATCAAACTCAATGTGTTTGGAAATCCACTTAGCTCTCTTCCCATCAATGTCAGGATGAGTCAAAACATCCTTCATTGCAGCTGAAGGGACATATGCAATGATCTTTGCATGGAGAATGTAGATTCTGAAAGTCTTCAAAGATTTTATGAGAGCATAAGCTTGCTTCTCAATTGGGTCATAATTCAGCTCAGTATCTCTCAGAGTTCTGCTGAAGAAAGCAATTAGATGATCAAGAACTTCATCATTCTTTTGTAAAAGTATAGCTGCCACTGTGTCATAAGATGCAAAAGAAAAAATGTAAAAACCCTTGGTGTAGTTGGGACTAATTAGGGTTGGTTCCTCCATGATGGATTTCTTAATGTCTTCAAAAGAATTTATTGCTTGTTCGGTCCACTTGATTTCTGCATCCTTTTTTAGCATGGTTGTTATGTGCTTTACCAGCTCAGAGAAATTAGGATGAATATCCTGATGAAGTTTTTCTTGCCTAAAAAGGATTGAATGTCTCTTTTTGGCCTTGATATTGACAGTTGCTGAATCGATTCCACTCTTACCAGATCAATATTTACACCTTCTGCTGAGACTATGTGGCCTAGGAGATTTCCTTCATTCAGTGCAAACTGGGACTTCTTGGGGTTCAGTGATATTCCATACCTTCTGCACTTCTAAAATACCTTCCTTAAATGCTGCAAGTGGTCATGATAGCTGTGAGAGTAAACTGTTAATTCATCCAAATATATCAGTACAAATTTATCTTTTAGCCCTGCAAAAGCTAGGTCCATAGCTCTCTAAAAAGTAGCCCCAACATTCATTATCCCAAATGGAATTTTAGCATACATGAAGGTGCCCTAGGGGGTGGTAAAGGTAGTCTTCTCTTGGCCATCTGGGTGCAAAGTAACTTGGTTGTATCCAAAGAAGCCATCAAGGAAGGAAAAGACCTTGGCCCCCAAGACTTTCTGCACCAGATGTTCCATCTTGGGCAGTGGATAGTTGTCTTTTTTGGAACACTTGTTCAGGTTTCTAAAATCCACAAACAACCTGATTTCTCCATTTTTATTTCTTACCACTACTAGATTTGTAATCCACTTGGAATACCTGAGGGGGATTATGATCTTGGCCTTTAGGATCTTGAGGATCTATTTCTCAATCACTGGTAAGAGAAGAGGGCTAATGGGTCTCAGCTTCTGTTTGAAAGGAATGGTGTCCTTCTCCAAAGGAATCCTGTGCTGGATGATGTTTGTGTCATATGTTTTTAGGTCACTATACTCCCATGCAAAGACATCAGCAGACTCTTTTATCAAGCTACAATATTCAGACTTCCGTTCAGCAGTCAGCCCAGTGGATATATTTATCAGTTTTGGATGGCTCTGGATGCCTATGTTTTGTTCTTGGATAACAAGATCTAGATCCCTTTTGGTAGGTTTGAAAGGGATGTCATTGTGATCAAACAGTTCTTCCAGTGGTACTAGACCTTGGGGTATGTACTTGCTGGGAAATTGGACAATATTGTGCTCAGTCACTTTACCTTTTAACTTGAGCTGCTTGGATTCCTCCAGGTTAAGGTTTTCCTAGTCTATGTGTATGTCAGAGAATTCATCTACTAACTGAAGGAATTTACTAAGCTCCCCTTCATTTTAAAACGCCCTCCAAAATTTTACATTGTCTGGTAGAGAGGGTCTGTACTTGACCTGAATGTCATAGCTGAGCTTAGGGGGTAAAGGAGGAACAAAAAAACTTGCAGAGACGGCTAGGGAATCATCCAGGTGATTCAAATCCCTAGGAATATATGACAGTTAAAAAAAATAAAGGAGTCTCTGAGTTTCCATACCTCATCCCTATAAGCCTTCAATCTGATATTCTTCCTCTGAAAAGTCTTGCTGACTTGCTATATGATGAGGTATGCGTCCCCAAAATCCCTTACGCACAGGATCCCCATCTCCTTGGCCACTTTAACTCCTAGTAGCAAGGCTTCATATTCGGCTATGTTGTTTGTGGTTTTTAAATCGAGCTTATAAGATAAGTGAATGTTCTCCTTAGATGGGGAGATCAACAAGATACCTACTCCTGCTGAGTTTTTAGCACTTTCCCCATCGAAATACATGGTCCAGATTGCTGTTGTGACTTCTTTGGGCTGCAGACGGGTGGGCTCAGTGAGCTGGATGGATTTCTGCTGATTATCATCTATTTGCAAGATGCAAGACCCAAAATCGGTGTCCACGACGTAGATTGGGTGATTCACTGAGCGGCTCTCCTTGCTTATGATGTATGCTAGCTGATTTCCCCTGTACAGTCTCTTAGTCTCCCCTTTGAACATGGGAATGGTGGCATACGTGAGATCCATCTGAAGGGTGCCACCCAATCTTTTTCTCCATGACCGAGACAGCAAGAGGATGAATTTTGGAGGAATATCAGCCATTACGATGTCCATCATTATGATTTTTGAAGGTAACTGAGTTAAGTTTACAGCAAGGTCTTTGATGAGGCCCAAGCACTTGACCTTCCTAGAGTCAAAGGAGAATAAATCATGGTAGGGATTGGTAATGCTAAGGCCGATTTCATCCATCACAGCCTTTGGCATCAGGTTATGAGAGGATCTTGAATCCAACAGACAGCTATGGAGGATTTAATCATGGATGCTCAAGGATATATAGAATGGTGGGCAGGAATCCTTTATGTCTTCGATCATGGGGCCCAGGGTTACAAGAGGCTTGTCATCTTGCAGGTTCACAAAGTCAGTTTCATGGTGCACCTTGGGATGAAGGGAATTCATAATGGAGGTTTTAAATGCACCATTCTTCATCAACTTAATTAAAGGGAAAGGGATTTTCAACTTTTGAATTTTAGACTCGAGGTTAAAATAATAATGCAACCTATCTAGAAACCTTACCCCATGAGCTATAGGTTTGAGTTGGACTTGATCAGGTGTGGCTGAAGGTGCTGGTTTATGCAATGCTTTGGATGGGACAGCCACTTTCTTTGGTAAAACAACAACCTTTCTAGCTGGTGCAACAGGCAGCTTGACAGGTACAACATTCTTTTTGAGGGAAGCAACCAACCTAGACCTTAGTTGGTAACCTCCTTGAGCATCGGCCTGATAGACAACCTCTTCAGTGAGCTACTCATCAATTAGGGCTTCTTCATATTCTGCTTGTGTCAGAAAAGAGTAGTCCACCTCATCCTCCATGCAATGGATATTGTCTTCAGCTTCTCCTTCTTCTTCAATAAACTATGGCTCTTCTTCTAATACAACATTTTGAAATGGAGCTCTTATCCTTTGATATTCCCCTTGATTTGTCTCCCTTCTGAGAATCTGAACTGGGGGGTTTCCTCTTCTATAAGGAACAAAATTTGGGTTTCGAGGAGCGAAGTCACTTGGCCCCTTACCCCTTACCGGTAGATGTCCTTGGTCTTTTAATTTAGACATTTCAATAGTCAGGTTATCTAAAAGTTTGGTCATTTTTTCAATCTTGTTCTCTGATGTAGAAGCCCCACTATAGTCTGCTGGCTGCTTTCTCCTATCTACCTTCCCTTTGACCTTCTGAGATGCCAGAATGTTTGACTCTACCTCTAGGGCAGCATCCTGCATGAGTGACAAGGAGGAAAACCTCCTTTATCTTAGAAGTAGGCAGAAGTCATAGTCAAAGGAATTCGCATAAGTTATCATAGCTGAGGTACCAGTGGGCTTAATCTCAGTGGGGATATTGCTGTACATGTTGTTGAATCTTTTGGTAAAGTTGGAGATAGACTCACCATTTTCTCTTCTTAGGTTTTTGAATTTTGTGATATAGTAGAGTTGGTCTCTCCTTTCTCCCCAATTCTTTAGGAAGATGTCATCTAGGGCTTCTATTCTTGCCACTGACCCAGCAGGCAGTTCTTTAAACCACTTCCTAGCATGACCATCTAGGCTTTGCACAAAAGCTATGGTACATACATCTTCATGTTCTATATTTATATTTTCAACATAGCTATAAAAATACTCTAGATGTTCTTCAGCAGTGAAATCCCCTTCCCTGGTAAACTTAGGCATATACTTGAGGTAATCCCCAGTAGGCATGGTTGTGAGAGGATTTGGAAAAATTAGGGGTGCATACCTAGCTACCAGGATCCTTTCCATCTTGGATAATTGAGGGGTAGCCATATTGGAAATAGTTATGGAGAGGGATGTGGAAGGCAGCACTGATGAGGATATTTGCTGAGAAGGTGGTGGTATACTTATCCCAGTGGAGTCACCAGGGATTGGATCTTCACAAGCAACAGTGCTTGAAGATGCCTAAGCCCTATATTTTTCTGATGTATCTAAATTTTTTTGGGAATTAAAAGTTTCAGCAAAAATATTTCTTGAAATACCCAATGTAGCATTTTGTGCATCACTGTTGGTCTGTCTTACTAAAGCCCTAGCTTTTCTCAAGATTTCATCTGGATCTGAAATGGGTGTTATTGGTGGCCCCTTTGGGTTTGCTTTGGTACTTGGTCTTCTTGAAGCCACCTTATATCAATGGAGTCACCAGATAGATGATTACAACCGTAATAATGTCCAAGCTTTGTCTATCATCAAAGCCTGGATCTCTGTCATCTCCCAGGGAAGCTGATCTTAAATCTCCTATCCCCAGCAACGGCGCCACTTTGTTAGCACTCCAGGAAACTCCTCTAGGTTGTAGCTCAAGAATTCCTGGTAACTTAACTGTTTTTTAGGTTTTTCTAATATGGATCAAGATGGATAACCTATATAACCTCTCACTCTCAAGACATGCCTGAAGCTCACTCAATTACAAGGATTTTAGTTACAACTCGTTCAGTAGTTTGACGGAACGGTGCAGGGATGGAGAACTCACCAGGATGTCATACTTACACACATAACACATGCATATAAATGGATAAATCCTACTGGGGATGGTACTTATAAATCAAATATCACTAAATAACCAATAGGATGACAACTATCGGCTTTTAAATAAATCTGAAAATGACCTAAATGCACATTCAGGAAATAAACATAGTAAAGAAAGAGATGGATGAACGAATCACAACAAAAGAGCTTATATTTAGAATAAAATAGATTAGATTCTTGATAATGGAACGGGCTTGTAAATCCCCGGAGTCGAATCTTTATTAATAAATTAATCATGGGCTTTATAGCCTTCTACAAAAATTACAGATCCTAAAAATCTGATCTGTTTGCACACAAAAATAATTGAAAGTGATAGTTTTTCTAGATTAGGGCTTTAAACCCTTGCTAACTATCTGTTTATCCGATATGAAGATATAACTCACTAAGCGATATTTTAATGACTGAAGTGGTTGTTGATCATCCCCACTGCTAGTTCAGTATGAAATTGCTACCAACAACCAGTGTATCAGCGTTTAACTAAAATGCTTTTTCACTGGATTTTCTATTTTGTCACCGCAGTTGCTGATCGGGGATTTTTCTTTTAGCTTTTATCTCATCAGTGCTACAAGTCTCAACACTACCGTTGTTTTGGTGCTCCAAATATCAGTGTTTCCGCAGTTTTAGCACTCCAAGTCTTAATGTTTAATCTGCCAGATCCTCTACCTTACCACCACAGTCACCGATCAGAAGCTTTTTCTTCTAGTCCATCGGTGCCCCAAGTCCCAATGCTGCCACAGTGTCATCACCTTAAATCACTAGCATCGTGATGGTCTCTTCATCAATGATTGACAACTTTTTATTTTAGCTTATCGGTGCTCCAAATCTCAACGCTGGAGCTCTACATCACCAGCTCGTCGACGATCGGGAGCTAAAATACTTATGCATCAGAACCTTTTATCTGAACGCTACCATATTTTTAGAGGTGAAATGAACTAATTGTGTTGCTGCCGGAGGTTGATTGACGATGTTGGAATTGGAGCTTTACTCCTCTATGTTGTTGACACTACGAAGGAGCTTCGTTGTGAACTTGCCGGTCCATAGTCTGTATGTCTTCCGATCGTCGATGATCTTCTATTGTCACTCTATCAGAAGATTTTTCGTTTAGTGGAAGCCTTATTCTATTTTTATTTCATCGTTGGGGCTCCCTAGTGGACTATTTCACTGATCGTTAGTCCTTAGAACCTCTGATTGTTGATGAGTCTGTATTGTTTCAGAACACGCAGTAAGTCTTTCTTCCCTCGTTGCGGCTCCGCAGTGAACTATTTCACCGATAGTTAGTCTTTTCAAGTTTCAACTTTTGATACTTGACTTCGGCAGCATTTAGTTCTTCATATCACCAAAATTTCAGCACCTTTCAGCTTTGCCTCGCCGCTACTTAGTCCTTAGTTCTTCCGATCTAATTTCATCGCTATCAGAGGTCAGTAGAAGTCTGAAGCGGAACATTTAGTCACTATCTTCTCCACAGTTTCAGCGTCGCAATGAACTAAAAATCCACAACATTGGCATTCGAAACTCAAAACTTCCCCCCATCAGAACTTTTAATCCCTCTATTCTCCGCAGTTGTGGAACTTTTAGCCACTATCTTTTCTACTCACTATTTAAAATGTTTCGATGGCAATGAAAAGTTTAGAAATATGCTTAACTACCGAAGGGGTCTTCCACCTGTTATTTATCTTCCATCTTTCAGTGGCTAATGAGATATTCTGATCCTCTCCCAAGCCATCGAAGGTACAACTTTGTGAAATTCACGTCCAAATAAAAAACAAATGCTTTCAAACTGTCTGTGATCTTCATATCCTTCATTGCATGAGTTAAATTCTTCATACTATCAAAACAAATTTATTTTGGGAGATAACACCTAGTTTCAGAAACCACCGTATATGGAGGTCATCCGGCAATGGACGGGCAGGAGAGCCCCCCCTAGCTAAAATCCCATGTCACAAATCCAACGGAATCAACGGTTCATCGATCAGAGGCTCGAGCATCGATTTATGGCAAGTTGCAGGTCACCTCCAGATACTAGATCCTACATGTTAAATTCTTTATGTAAATGTTTTATGGTTGCCTTTATGCATTGAACTAATGGTCAGAATAAAAAAATTAACATGGTATAAGAGGTGAGTTGTCAAGAAGGAAACTATACAATCATTAAAATAGAAAGTTATCATTGCAGCATCTTGTTTCCATCATCCTAGTTTTATATATCGGCTAAAAACATTGACAATATTACCTACTTGAAAAATTAGGGTTTTAGTCTTGTAAGAGAGCCTACAAAGAACTTTGACAGGTATGACCTAAAGAGGTACATGTATGTATTCTAATGTTATGTATATCATGTGAATGAGATATTGAAATGTTCAAATGATTGATATATAGGGTTTATTGATCATATGTAAAATTTGGCATGTTCATTAAATTGACATACAAGAGAACTTTTGGCATATTTATAAACAACATTATGGAAAATTTCGCATATATAAAGAACACATAATTGACATATTCATAAGCAACATACATGGGAAAATTAAAATTATGATACATACCTCATCATGCTAGATCCCACCTATTGTCATACAACCAAGCCCTATGGATCATCTCTTATAATGATGGTCTCCATTAGTCTCTCGTGCTCTGTATCTGGTAAGAAGTATCATACCTTGGATGAATTTTGGCTAGGCATTGTTCGTAAATGGATTTTTGTACCAATGATTAAGTTGGTAAAGTGATACACACTTGCACCTGGTTTGTAATCCCTGTAAACATATCCACCCTTCTTTCTTGCATTGTTTTCATGTGTAAGGTATTCACCTTTAACAACCATAGACCCGATTGGGAAGTGGTTGTTTTCATCGTCAGTCATGAACATAATGAGGGTTTGATTTCCCTCTATACAATGTGCCAACCAGTAATCACCACCCCATTCACTATCTTTTGAGGAAACCATTACGTATATGTGTCTTGCATAATATGATTGTAGGTATATGATCAAATATTTTTTGTGTGATACAAGGCCATTAATATGATTTTCAAGACGACGTAAATAAACAAAAAAATGTTCAGGAAATGCATCATACGAGGTTGTACAAGGTCTAAGACATGATCAAAATCTATAGAAATAGATGATTGGTCTTCTTCCAATAGAGTTAACTCAACAATTGCACGCTAATCAAGTGGAAGTGATATGTGATCCCATCCATCAACCCAATCCAATGATTCACACCCATCCCAGTCACCATCACAACAAGGCGAGCAAAAACAAGCGAGTTTTCTAGTCCAAATTTCAAATACTGGGTTATCAGAGGTTTGAACTGAATTAAAAGCACAAGTCCCAAGAATAGTCTTGCATTCCCAGGCATGTGAACGATCTATGTCTACCACCTCCCAAAACATTCTCTCCACGTGTTCCTTTCTTTTGGATTATACTCACATAGCTAATTCCTCTCCCATTACTGACATGCACCACCTGACTATAGATTGAGCATTTCAAATAGTATATACTGTAGATAATTTCAATTACTGTCTTTGTAGGGTTGTTTTGACACATGCTCTAGCTCCATCATGCTCTCCTTTACCATGCCCAGTCTCAAAATAGTTCCACATATGTGGAACTTCATAGTTTTTATGCAATGAACACAACAATTGAAATATGCATGCATTTTTGAACTAAGCAGCACATCCATCAGACCAAATCTAGTGTCGATCCACTTGTATGTTCCTTCCCTTCAAATGATCATAGAACATGATGAAGCAATGACGTGCATAGTGGAAGTCATGGCACCTATTATCACTTATGTAGAAGTGATATTCCTTTAGAATTTCTCTTTGCTCTTCACTGCTATTTGGGCCATGCCTATATGTGATATGCACCACCAAAGAAACCTGCTGAAAGTGATAATACTGACTTTGGATCTCATTTTGGGGTTGCAGAGTGTAGTTCTCAGAAAAATCAACAACTGAAAGTATAGTACCACGGGGAAATTTATCTCTCCATATTCTAAACTTCTCATCTTGCCATTGTGCCAAGTGGATATGCTGAACATATTGATGTGTCTTTTCAATAAATTCCTCAACGAAGTCACTAACTTGTACTTGTTGACACCAAATCATCTCAATATTAGTTCTTTTTTTGTAAGTAAGGAATGAAATGTAACTCTTCAAACATAAATTTATAGATAAATGCATGTACCTGAGATGTCACCAATTGTATTTTTTTTCTTTCTTTCCCTGGGACTATTTCATAGTTGATATATTTGAAAATTTTCATGTCTGTAACCATATTCTCAAATTCATTGGCTCAATAATGAGATTCCAACACAGTTGGAGGAAGTTCCATCCAAACAAGATTTTGCATAGTATGTTTTCCCCTCGGGCCTATTGCACATGATACTATGAATGAATCTCTTGATGAAGTCGGTGGTATTGTCAAGGAACAATCCTGCACATGGTTAGTATGCAACACAAGACGAATGTACAAAAATGTTTCATAGTAATATTCATATTCTAAATGGTATCTACAACAACAAGTGTTACGAAGAGTATTTATTCTAACATACTAGGGCTTAGATTTCTCAAAAGATATTTTCCCCAAATTCAATTGTCTATGTTCATTCCTAAATTTCTCGTATAGTTCTGTCTGTGTTATATCAAGAAGATGCTTAATATGTGGTTCATGATCCTTTGCACCCCTTCTCAGTTTTAGTACATCCTTCCAGTTTGAAGAAGGCCTTGTGTGATCATGCCAAAAACTCTGCACTAGTCCCTTTACTGCATAAACTAGCTTCATGTCACGACATGGAAACCAACCAATAAAGGCCCAAAAATATGTCTAAGAGTTTGTGTCAATATTTTCTCTTCTAATAGAATACATATGGATGGTTTTTACATTCAATTAACTAGTTTAGATGTAGGCTTGAGAAAACAAAGGACCCTGGTGTTCTTATGTACAATTGCTTGTGACAACACATGATGAGCCGCATTGCGGTCCTTTGAACATGTATTCTTACCAATTTTACCAAAGACATCTACTAATATTTTAACTATATGAGAACTTGGTCCAGAAGTCTTTATCATCTTTATCCCTAATGATTCCCTAACAATATTCATGCACCTAGATTTTAACAATGATAAAAAAATCTACATTTTTCTCCATCATAGTTAGAAACAAAATATTTATTTAGTATCTATTGAGTTTGATGAGCAATACTACATTTAGATAGCGTACCTCCAATGGAATTGAGGAGTCCTTCATCAACTTGTATACACTTCGGAGTTCTTCGACGTGTTCTTTCTAATGGAGGTAAGGGAGTTGGAATTATATCATCTAGCGCATCAACAATACGCTCTAGCGTTTCAGTAGAAACTTGTTGTCCTTCATTCTCTTCCTGGTAGTTGGATGGTGGAAGTCCAACATCCTCATCGATGGTCCGGATAATATTTTCTTATTCAACAATAGGCTCCATGTCCAACACCTCTTCAATAGTATGCTCCATGTCCAACACCTCTTCATGAGCTTCGTCTTGAGATGGTAACTTATCACTTTGACTTTAAGTGGGAATTAAAACATCCCCTAATGAGAACCTACGTTTTGCTTGTTGAATACTTACATGGGGTGCTTGTTCAACAACTATTGTGGAAATTGAAGGTCCCTCTAGTGAACGCTTCCTTTTTTCTTATGGTGGATTTATAGGATGAACCGTCGTATCCTCTATAATTGGATTTGGCTTAGTTTCCAAAGAAAGCCTTTGATTCATCATGTCTATTCTTTTCTTTCCTTCTCTTCTTCAATGACTTCTTGAGGTCTCTTCTTCCTTGCTGATTTTATTCCTCAGTTACGTACATTCCCCATCACCACAATGATTAATTCAATATAGTTTGTTTTTGCTGCTCCTCAATTACAAAATTTTAAACCTTTAACTTGCTTTATAACTATAGATCCTTCAAGGCGCTTCAATCTTCCTTCTCAATTGTTCATATTTCCCATCAAAACAATGGTGAATGAGAAAATTTACCTTTGGTTCTCTTGAATAATAAGAAAATGAAAGTTAAATCATAAATTGTTCCTCAAGCTGATTCTCTTGTACAATTGTGTATATCCACCATCACCATGTAATGATATTGAAGCTTGATATCTTATCATGTGTTCTCCTCAACCATGAAATATGTCCTCAATGTTGCACCTGCATAACAAAAATAATGATGGAGAATGTGTATTGTGAGTATTTCCACAAGCGGGCTCGTGCTATGTTGAAAAAAAATGCACGATAATCTTTTTTTTGTAAAGACAGAGTAAAGTTACTCTTGAAAAAAAACAATCCACTGTTTACAGTCCTAAAATGCACGCGTTGTACACGATTTGTAGAATTAAAACGTGCACGCGATAGTTTTAAGCACATTTAATAGGTTAGGTCCACGACTAAGGCAACATATAAAATCATAACAAAACAATTTTTTCTATGGTTAAAAGTAAAGCAAATGTTTTTAGTGTTCCCTTCTTTTGATGCATATAAATGTTTCTCTCTATACCCCCAATAATCCCTAGATACCCCCTATCTCTTTCTAGATATACCTCCCTCATTCTCTCTACATCCCTCCCTATATGTTTCTTGTTAAATTTTCATATGCTTAGCTAAGACATTAGTATTTCATTTCATTTTCATAACAAAAGCATATAAACAGGATCACTGAGAGATAGAAAAGCACAACCATACAAAAGGAACACAAATATTTATCCTGGGAAAACCCTAAATGGAAAAACCCAGCAAAAGCTTCCTCAATATAGATGCCCCAAAAAGATAAAAGATAAAAACTAGCGAGGAGATCAAAGCCTGATCCTCCTCCTTCTCTAGCTACTTCTCTTCTCCACTAATGCGCTATACAAGTGAGAGTGTGTATGTCTCAAATGAGGAGCACTACACCTCTATTTATATTCATCCGTTCACTTAAGTTAACTCATTTGACATGTAGGCTCGAGTTACACATGTAGGCTCAAGTAACCACACTGGGGTGTTGATGACCCACCTTTACAATTAGAGGGGACTACCTCATGACTCTTATTAGTTCTTCCGATTAGGAGCATCGGGGTACAATGTAATACAAGTGGTTCTCCCGGTAGGACCATCGGGGACCACAAAATATACATATATAATATTCTTTGAAGTTACAATATTTCAACACTCCCCTTTAACGAGAAGGGTATTCTACAGCAACATCAACAACAACAAGAGTAGAGATAGGGGACATCATCAACATCAGTAGGGTAACAAATCTATAAATCATTGGAATCTTTTCAACATCATGTAGTCTTCATCTTCAATATTTAGTCTTCATCATCAGCAACATCTTCAGTCTTTGATCAGCAACATCTTCAGCATTTTGATCTTTCAACGACATCTTCAGCACTTGGACCTTTCGATCAGCAACATCTTCAGCACTTTGACTGTTCGATTAGCAACAACATCTTTAGCATTTTGACCTTTCGATCAGCAACATCTTCAGTACTTTGACTTTTTTGATTAGCAACAACATCTTCAGCATTTTGTCCTTTCGATCAGCAACGTCTTCAGGATTTTGACTTTTCGATCAGCAACGACATCTTCAGCACCTTGACCTTTCGATCAACAACAACATCTTCGGTACTTTGATCTCTCGATCAGCAATATCATCATCAACACTTTGCCCTTTCGATCAGTAGCAACATCATCATCATCATATTCTGATCTGCTGATCATAATCATCATCACATAGAAATATCATCATCATACTCTGATCTTTCGATCAGAAACATCATAATCATAGTGCGTCATCATCATACTCTGCTCTTTAGATCATTACGTCATCATCATCATCAGCAACAAACTGCAATCCAAAACTCAAAGACATAAAGCATTTGGATCATTTTTGGACTTAAAGTCCAGGGATGATATAATCCCACCACATTCTCGACAACCGAAGTTACCGGATTGATTATGGGAGAATCAGTCCCTATCACTTTAGGACTAAGTCCAAGGACGATGCAATCCTACCACATTCTCGAGGACTGAAGCCACCGGATTGATTACAAGAGAATCAATCCCTATCACTTTAGGACTATGTCCAAGGATGATGCAATCCTACCACATTCTCGACGACCGAAGTCACCGGATACAATTATGGGATAATCACTCCCTATCACTTTAGGACTTGAGTCCAAGGATGATGCAATCCTACCACATTCTCGACGACTGAAGTCACCGGATACAATTACGGGATAATAACTCCCTATCACTTTAGGACTTGAGTCCAAGGATGATGCAATCCTACCACATTCTCGACGACCGAAGTCACCAGATACAATTACGGGATAATCACTCCCTATCACTTTAGGACTTGAGTCCAAGGATGATGCAATCCTACCACATTCTCGACGACCGAAGTCACCGGATACAATTATGGGATAATCACTCCCTATCACTTTAGGACTTACATCCAAGGATGATGCAATCCTACCACATTCTCGAAAACCAAAGTCTCCAGATCACTTTAGGACTATGTCCAGGGATGATACAATCCCACCACGTTCTCAAGGACTAAGGTCACTGGATCTATTGTGGACAGATGTCCCAGGATGATACAATCCCTCTTCATTCTCGAAGAGCGAGGTCTCTGGATCACTTTAGGGAAAGTTCCTAGGGATGATACAATCCCACCACGTTCTTGAGGACCAAGGTCACTGGATCTTTTGTGGACAGATGTCCTGGGATGATACAATCCCTCTTCATTCTCGAGGACCAAGGTCTCCGGATCACTTTAGGGAAAATGCCCAGGGATGATACAATCCCACTGCAACATCACTACTCCCCCTTTCGAGGAAGGTCTTTCTGAACAACACCAAGCTTGTCTTGAAAGTGTTCGAACTATACTCGAGGCAGATCCTTTGTCAGTACATCATCATCCAAAACATCATCATCTACATCTTCAATATCTGAATACTGATCTATCACCATCTGTATCTCCAGTATGTGAATACTAAAAGCATCATCATCTATATCTTCAGTATAGAAATACTAAAATCATCATCATCTCTATATTTAGTATAGAAATACGGAATCACCATCATCTATATCTATAGTATGTAAATACTAAAATATCATCTATATCTTTAGTATGGGAATATTGAAATCATCATCATCTATATCTTCAATATGGGAATACTGAAACATCATCATCTCTATATTTAGTATAGAAATACTAAATCACCATCATTTGCATCTACAGTATCATTATCTTCATCTTATCTTGTATGTAGAAATACCGGATTTCTATGTGTTACGTGGAACACAGGGTTCTTTGTCATCACAACTGTGGTTATCACATAGAATCATTGTTGTGTCCATCTTCAAGTCAAAGAGACATGATATTAGCTTCTGAATCCATATGTCTTCACAACTTAGTAGAGCAATCTGCTATGTATTCTGCTTCAACCATGCTAAGAGAAAAACTGGACTGTTTCCTGCTAAACCATGAACTTATAGCAGACCTCAAACAAAAGCATATACCTGATGTGTTTTTCCTATCTGAGACACTTCCAGCCCAATCTGCATCTGTGTAGCCATACAATCTATACTCATGGCTACCATCATAGTATAGACCAAAGTCTATAGTCCCTTTCAAATATCTCATCACATGTTTTGCAACTACTAGGTGAACCCGCCTTGGTTGAACAAGATATTGACTTAAGGTGTTAACAGCAAAAAAAATGTCTGGTTTGGTATTTGTTAAGTACATCAATGACCCAATGATCTGTTTGTAGTGAGTCACATCCACTAACTCTAATGAGTCATCAGCTAACGGCTTCAGGTTGGAGTCCATGGGTGTGGCCATGACTTTGCATTTCAACATATTGAATCTCTTCAATATCTCTACCACATACTTTCCCTGGTTGAGAAAGATTCCTTCTGAACTTTTCCATACTTCCAAACCTAGGGAATAATGCATTAACCCAAGGTATTTCATCTCAAATTCTTCTGCTATTTTCTTCTTGCTTTCCATGATCTGTTTCTCATTCCCTGTCAAGAATACGTCATCCACATATATTAATAGAATGACAGGTACATCTTCTACAACCTTGTAGGAAAGGTTAGGATCGACTTTACTCTTGGCAAAGCCCATGCTCATCAGGAAACTATCTATTCTTCCATACCAAGCTCTAGGAGCTTGCTTCAGGCCATAGAGGGCTTTCTTCAACTTGCATACTTGATTCCTTCTGTCTTCAACTTCAAATCCTTGTGAATATTCAATGTAAAACTCTTCCTCAATCATACCATTAAGGAAGGCTTGTCTTTTCTTCATCATGGAAGAAATTACCATGATAGTTTTGAAGGAAGTGTACCTTGCTTCCTGGAGTAAGTGTCTCTTCAGAATTAATTCCCTCTTTCTGATAGAAACCTCTAGCCACAACTCTTACCTTACTTCTATCAGCAACATATATTATCTTGCAAATCCATTTGGAAGATACCACATTCTTTCTTTATGGTTTGAGTACTGTATCCCAAACATCATTCTAGTATCACAACATCTTCTATGAGTTTGTCTTCTCAGGTCATCAACATATCCTAGTCTTCTGCATTCAACCTTGAAGGTTGGAACCCACTTTACTCTTGGTAAAGTCTCAATCCATCACAAAGCTATCCATCATGTCATACCATGTCAGACTCAGATATAATTTTCTGTAGTCACCCCCCCTGAAGTGGAGTATCATCTTCCCTCTTCATTCTGTACAGGTGGTTCTATGCTTGATATATACTGGTCAATAGAGTAAGTCATGTCATAGTCTATTCTTTCTGGGGAGAATCATGAACCTTGCTTTGTACACTTGTTCCATCATATCGTATACATCATTCCCCATGATCAACTGTTATTCTTTGATCATAGCTTCTTTCATAGCATCCTTTTCTTCATCTTGAGTTATCTCTTGTACCCATGGTCGTCTTCATCCTTCAAGGTGGATCTACCACTCTCTGAAGCTCTTTCTTCCGTCATGGTGTCTCTGACCCTGGGAGCTTCAGATTCATGTTTATTGGAGTGGATCTTGAATTGTCATCACTTGTTCTTCAGAACAAGTCTCATCCTTCTTTTCTTGTAGGAGGTTGTTCATGACCTTTCCTACAATTCAAATGCACTAGTTGCATGGTTAGAACTATTTCATAAAACATATGCATAACGACAAATTCTTATGCATCATGCAACTGTTTAGTCAATACAACATTCATCCATATCTCACATAAAATTTCTAGATGCCTTCCATCTCTACCATGACATTATTGAGATTGTGCACTAATCCAATATGTCAACAAAGAGGTTTGAAAATTAGCAATGGAGAGTTGTATAGCACCATGAGCTACTTACCCATCACATGCATACTAGTAGTATACAGTCATTAATGCAAAAAATACATCAACTGAATATAATCAAATGTATAACAAAATAATATCATGAAATGACAATTGAATACTTATCTTTATTTGTTTCATGGGTATACTCCTTCTTGAGTCTTCAGCTTCATCATCTTCTTCATTCATGATAGCATCGTTTCTTATCCAAATGCTGAGGTGGATAAGCAGTTCTTCAAGAGTTGAGATCTTCATATTCCTCATTGATTGAGGGATCTTCTTTGGAAGATGAGAGCTTGATCTTCAGAGATGAGCTTCTTCTTCTTCCCAAAGTCTGCTGAAAGTAATCACTTCCTTTTGGAACACATTTCTTGAATGAATGAATTCCATGATCCTGGGAAGCCATTCAAGGTGGCCATCACCACTTCTGCATTCTTCACTTCTTCTTTCACCGCTTGAATTTGTTCTTTGATTTGAGATATCCTTATGACTGCATGGTCTCTGCATTCTGGATATTCACATTCTTCAGCTGGTTTCTTAAGGTCATATTCTAATCTATGTTCTTACCTTCAAATAGCTTGGTCAAGGAATCAAACCTCATCAATGTATTTAGGGAAGACACTTGTAGTACAAGTTGATTCGTGATTGAATCATCAATGATCTTCTGGGCTTTGACCAAGTTCTTCTTGAGAAAGGCTTCTAGCCTGATCTCCCTCTGAAACTGGAACCTCTATGCTCATGTAGTTGTCCAATGCATTTTCTTCAGAGAGATCATATACTTCTAGTCTTGGAAGTTGTCAACTTCACCAAGCTTATCATCAAGCTGATGTGATAGATCACTTTGAAATGAGAACCTCAAATGAACATAGCAAAGGATTAGATATTACCGATTTGAGGTGTACGTCCTGGTTCTGGAGCTGGCTGATCTAGGGTTTGTCATAGAAACCCTAATTTCAAAACTTGGAATATTTCAGATATGATTGGATAGACAGATAGATCTCTTCAAATGGAGCTATCCAATGTACTCCATTTTTGAAAACAGTGGAGGGAAGCTCCCGGAACAGGAAGCCCTAATTTTCCAATTTCTTCTGCAAAAATGCCTGTTATTGTTTCTGTGATATCTCCAAAATGTATGCTCTTCTATGTCTAACATTTTGTACTGAGGTAACCTAGCACGTCCCTGATCCAACACCATAGGTTTCGTCAGAATTGGTTTCACCATTTGG
>LPNX010409157.1:132793-142793 GCA_001517045.1 Pseudotsuga menziesii | reverse complement strand
CATTTTATCACCTGACTTGCTCTTTCATGGTATAATGAAGTTCTTCAACTGAAAGAATCGATAAAATTTGAAATTAATTGTAGCCAAGGGCCCTTTGGAACATGTTCATTTAATTTCTCCGTGGGGATCATGTTGAGGTTCAAATGTCTATATAGTTATAATATTAGTTTCGCTATCTAAACAAAGAAATTTCCTTACAATGAGACACTGGAATATGCACCACTCAAACTATAAAAAAACATGTTAATAACCAAGGGAATTACCACAACTACCTGAGATTCAGCAAAACTTGAAAGGTTAGAAAACCATGCAATGCATGCACCTTGGATTGATCTACATTTTTTCATGTAATTTACTGAGCAAGGCATAGGTATTAGAACATTAGTGAGCAAGGCATAGGTATTAGAACATTCTTGCATATGCTTTCTACTTCATTTGTTCTGGTACGAGTACTTATTTGAATGTGAATCAGGGCTCTTCATGAAAAACACCATTCTAGGAAGAGACTGTCACGAATGCAATTCTTTGCTATATTTGTAGTGGTCATCCTTTTATACTACACACTCCCTGGATACATATTCACAATTCTGACATTTTTCTCATGGGTTTGTTGGATATGTCCACATAATATCACAACTAATCAAATTGGTCCAAGATACAAGGGTTTGGGTCTTGGAGCCTTCTATTTCAATTGGGATGGAATTTCAGCATATCATGAAAGTCCCACTACACTCTTCTTCCACTCTGGCCATGAGGAATAATCGATACCATAGAAAACAATCTTCATATTAAAATAAAAATGACTATCTATTATGAGGCATGACTTGTTTTGTGTAACAGACCATCGATCATAGTACTGCAGTACTACCATTTTACTATTTAATTTCATTTAAATGTAGTTGCATGTAGCTCCCATAGCTCCTGTAGCAGACTGTAGGTAATATGGTGAGGAATAGATAATTGCTATGCTCCTGTCACTGCATCATCATTTCTGCCAAATGAAGAACCTAGAGAGAAAATATGAGAATCGGTCTTCCTATTTCAAAGAGTACTTTCTTAGTATATAAATTCAATCATGTGTTTTCCAAAAAATGTCAATTCCATTTCAATCATGCAAATGTTTATTAAATGTGGGTTTCTGTTCAGACCTATTCTCACCATGTTTCCATCCCAAAGGCATGAGCACTTACAAAATAGCTCATGATGAGGAATATACAACTTCCTCCATTGTTAGGACTTGGAGATCTCCTACAAAATAGAGCACATTTTTGTTGCACAAACCCCATAGCTACGACATTCCCTTTTGTACCAAATTCAATCATTAGAATTCAATGCTTATTCAAAATGAATTCAACCCACAAACATTCCCAAAGAAGAAAAGACAACATCCATGGATGCAAAAAATCTATACAACTGCATTTTAATTTACTTTTGAGGTACCACCATCTCTCCACTATACAACTAGCTGACTGCCATAGTGGACAAAGACAGATTTCAAGACTTAATTCTCTGGGTTACACAAAAGGTCAATAACCAATGTAGCATATAAAAATGAATATATCATGGTCATTACAATATACCTACAATCATAGAAGGTCATGAGATACCATAACCAATACCGAATTTCAATAGGATCAATACTTAATAACAATTGTAAGGACAAGACAACAATCTCTTCAACAAATCATGGTTTACTCACAGTATAACGTATAAATCCATGCTAAAATAATGTCCAAATATCCACAAAATGTCTGAGCCTAAACATCCTTACAAAAGCATTAATGCATCTAAAAACAAATATAAAACCTAATTCCTACTGGATCTAGTGAAAAAAATCATAAATAATAACCAGATTCAGCAAGCTAGGCATCTTTGAGGGTACGTTAAGTTCTATAAAAAATAGATCAAGTTACCTCTGGGAATTACCAATCCCTCTGGTGCACATTTACAACTAATCTAAAGAGGGTTCAGTTTCCTCCACATAAACCAAGATCTCTATGGCAATCTAGTCTTCCTTTGTATAAAGTGTACACCTATTAGGCTGAAAACCGTAAAGAAATAACTCTATGGGAATGAGGAATCACTAGGAGTGCTAAAATCTAATGGGAATTTATAAGATCTAAAAATTGCAGAGCAACTCCCTGGATCTACACAATGCATGATAGAGATAAAATGCAACACATAAACCAAGGTGACTCCAGAGTTAGTGAATTTTTCCATATGATATCCTTTCAATGTATGGAACTATTCATTTTGAAAGGTATGCAAAAAAATGGCATTCAGTATAGCATTTTGCTAAGTAGTCCAAACTCCAGAACTAGTGGTTTTGTAAATGCCAAACTGACAGCCACTAGAAAGGAATTTAGCCTTATTTTTTGACAGTAAAATCATTAGACCTATCCAACATATGTTATTACCTTCCTGTGAGAAGTCCATGGCCATGAAGCAAAAACAACTACCAAAGTTTAGCTGGACATTTATGAGGCCTAAAAAATGGAGCACAGTTTCCTGGGTCTTCCAATGTATTAGATACGATAAGATAAGATTCAATTAACAAAGAAAGGTACTACTGACATTAAAAATAGATTCAATAAACAAAGCGAGGTACTACTGAGGGTATTTATTATTTAATTAGCTTATGATAACAGACATAGTGATATAAAGAGAATACATGCATCCCATGATGATCAACTTGTGATGGCATGCCAAAAGAAGCTACTTACTATTTCGTTCAAGTACTTTGGATCAAATAGTATCATCAATGCCAACATTGGATCCTACCAAACACAATCTGACCTATAGTCTGTGGAAAAAATCATTTCACCAATCAAACATTTAATATTAGCTATCTGCAGTTAGATTGGTTCTCCCACAGAATGAAGGAGCTTTCAAAAGAACTTGTCTAATTACTGTCACTCACGAGACAACTAGATTATTTGCTACCATAGGAACCTAATCATGATGACAACAAGGAATTTCAATGATAGCACAAAGACTATACAGTATAAAAGTGTAGATCAGAGAAAGAGAAGTTCTGAAAACAGTATATGGTATAGACCCAATCAATTTTATTTCAGGCTAATATTCCAAGTTACTTAAACCTGAAGGAGACAAGTTGTATGAGTTATCATACTTCAAAAAATGGAACTCTCAGAAACACACACCCGTTCTGCTTAGAAGTACCAATGGATAATATATTTATAGGAGTTAAAACTAACTGGTGTACATCTACTTTAAATTTATTCAAGATCATTGTGATGATGCAAGAAATCTAAATAGGCAAGAGTTCAAAAATGTAATTGGCTCCCATCAACCTAAGTTTTATGCATCAAATTCAGATTAAGAAGGCAAAATAATGGTGAACACAGGCTTGGCAGAATAACTCCAATGCTTTTCATTCTAGTATTTTGCAATTACTCAAATTCATACAAACGTTTATGCCATGCTCCAGTCTCACAAGCTAAACTCCCACCTATGGCTATTTGTGTGTCCCAATTTAATTTCATTTATGGTTATAAAACTCAACCATGACACATAATTAGAAAAATATATCCAAAAATTGTTAGATGACTATGTTCCAAATTGACAAACATGTCTTTGCCTGATTCAAGAATGGTATGTTTGTGAAGCCATATTCCATATCAGCTGACTCAAATTTGAGATAGATATAAACAGAAAAAGAGATTTAACTACATGAAAAATGTGCACACAAATCAATTCAATCCTAGCTGCATGATTCATTTTTCCACAAGCCCAACAATCTAGCAATTTGTCAACCTGAGGAAATACGAATACACAGTAAACAGTGCAACAGACCAATCAGACGTGAACATGAAAGCAGGTCTTCACCACTTGGACTAAACCCTCTTTCCTACATCATGCCCTGGAGAACAAAACAAAACACTGCATATAATTGAAAATAAGCCCCACACAGACAAAATCATGAACAAAACATAAAATCATTCACTGCACACTATGAGGAGATGTTTTTTACCATAAAACAAACATTTGCTTGTAAAAGATAATTTTGTATTCTTTGAATGAAGAAAATACATTTGGGTTTTTACAGGGAGGAAATATAATCCAATTGAACAGGAGACATGCATAGGATATCTATCACTTCTGTTCATAAATCATTTATACATTGCTTTGTATTGTAGAAGATGGTTTCATATTCACTGGATGAGGAAAATTCATTTGGAATTTTATAGAAGAATATCTAGTCAAAATGAACAAGGAAATATGGTATTTCCCATTTGTTTGGAACACATCAGAACCCGCCTTCAACTGTTCACAAAACATTTACTGCATAATGCAATAGCATGTCTTGACATGTAAAATTTCCTTATTGGAAAATATATTCAGAAATGTTCACTGAATGAAGAAAATTCATTTGGGCTTTTACAGATGAAATATAATCCAATTTAATAGGGCTTCCAACTTGTTTGGGACACATATCAACACTTGACTAGTTCTACCCTCGTAAACAATCATTCTCATCTGTAGATCAAATAGAAAAAAGTTCTACATTCACTAAAGAAATGTGGACATGCATAGGATATCTGGCACTTCTGTTCATAAATCATTTATACACTGCTTTGTATAGTAGAAGATGGTTTTATATTCACTGAATGAGGAAAATTCATTTGGGATTTTGTAGAAGAAAATATAGTCAAAATGAACAAGGAAAACTGGCATTTCCCATTTGTTTGGAACATATTAGAACCTACCTCCTACTGTTCACAAAACATTTACTGCATATTGCAATAGGATGTCTTGAGATGTAAAATTTTCTTTGTAGAAGATATATTTAGAGATGTTCAATGAATGAAGAAAATTCATTTGGCCTTTTTATAGATGAAATATATCCAATTGAACAGGGCATCTGGCGTTTCCAACTTGTCTGGGACACATAAACATTTTACTAGTTCTACTCTCATAAAGAATCTCTCTCATCTGTTGATCAAATAGAAAAAAGTTCTACATTCACTAAAAAAATGTGTCACAACCTCTATCATCCTCCACTCAGATTTTGTTTCCTTTTTGTAAATTTGAAGAGAATGGTCATACTGAAAGTTAATTTGGCCAAGTGCAGAAAAGAAAAAGCATGAGATGACTATAAGTTCTACATTTACTCAAGAAATGTGACACCAAATACTCTATCAGTAGACACCCATATTTTCTTTCTTTATTGTCAACTTGTTTGGGACACATATCAACACTTGATTATTTCTACCCTCATAAGCAATCTTTCTCATCTATTGATCAAATAGAAAAAAGTTCTATATGATGTAATCCAATGGCCAACCTTCAAACTCAAACCGATATACTTAGTGTTTCCATAGGCCTTAATTTTACTACAGAATCCTTGAGATCCATCTTCATAATGAGGCCACTGTTATCAGTTGAATATTTCTTTTAATTTTTACCCAAGACAAGGTAATACAGAAAGAGGTGCTAATTGCATTATAGAAGAAATTTCCAATAATATGTTGCTTTAGAATGTGTATTAAAGCCCCAATACTCCATGTTAGAGGAATTAAGAGAGCCTTCTACCTTAAATATTTGGTCCACCCATTACATCCCTAGGTAGTAATAAGACTATTAAAGATAGTCTCTACTTGAGGAACCTAGTTTTCCCTTTCCTCCTTCCAACCCATGAGGCTAATAGAAGAATGGATTGATTGTGGGCGACAACTTAAAAAATTGGATGAAAAGAAGTGAGTAAAACAATTTCAAGACACTTCCTCTCTTTAACACATGGGGTATATCGTTAGAATTGAATGCAAACATTCTTCAAGACATGGAAGTGCCTTATTTATAATGTGCATCACAAATCATAACAATTAATAAGAACACTAAATTTCCAGTCATGCATATAAAACAAAGAATATTGGAAGAACCAGTTATCAAGAAGAGGGGCACTTGGTGTTATTTCAATAAATATAACTAGATACACCAAGAGATACGTTGAAAAAAAATACTGTTTTTATGTATGATTCTTATTATTTTCAATTGAAAGCAAGCCTAGGGGGTGGGAAGGGGGGAGGGTCTCTAACAAAAACTATGGATTTATGCCACTGAAACTCAACATAGTAGCAGAGTCTCTGTAAAAAAAAGTATTACTAGACTACAATGCTGGATTGCAAGTGGAGTTTCAAGACATATTCCAACCAAGGATTCCAGTGGTAATTAATGGAACTTAAAGCAAAGCAAATGTTCTAACCTTAGGAATTGTCTAAAATTGAACAAGTATTTTTATTTCAATCTAATAAGTGCATTGAGAAGACACCAATCTTGCAATGCATGTATAAATATCTATAGGTGAAAGACTATATAATAATTTTTGTGAACTTATGATTGATATTTTTATACAAGACACACTCTCTTTGTATCCGGTATGGTTGTGGTGGTTATCCTAAAGAGTACATATTGTTGGTAAATTACAATACTAATAAATCTTTTATGGGTTCGTTGGTTTGCTATATAGGTTACAGTGTTGTGCAATAGCATGCCACAACCATATATCCTCATTTCTTCAAATGTGGTGTAGGGGAAATTATTACTTCAGTGATTTTTTCAGACTGTTCAATCCACCCTGCTAAGTCTCTGACCAATGGAAACAAAAGAATGATACCTATGCTCAACCACTCCAATTATGATTGTCGCAAATCTTATGGATATCAATGATAGGGAGTACTCGGGGTTCCAATAGAATATGTACAATAAACTGTCATATGTACCTACTCGCCAAGATTGCACTATTGCAAGAATATATGGTCATATTTCACATACTTGGTCCAATATTTTTTGTATTTTGCAATTCCAATTTCAAGCCATGGTTTCATGTTTCCATTGTAATGTATCAGTGCTTCCTTTGCAATATATGTCCTACTAACACTAGGATTATAACCAAGGCCTAGAACATGCCAAGAATTATCTAGTGCATAATTAATGTTGTAAAAGGTGATCAGCCCAAGTGGTAGGCTGCCCAGTTTCCACAGTTGTCTATCCTTGTTCTAAGATAAAAATCATCACACAATAGTCATTTTTAGACAAAACCAAATGCTAATGTCACTTCATTGCAGAAACCACAAATAAAGCACCAGGAAACCAAAAGAAAAATGTCAATGTATACCTACTTGTACATGCATTGCCCCTTTATTCTATTGTACCAACAACATTGAATCTCAATGCCTTCAAGCCTATCCAGTGGCAACAATTAAAACTATTTAGGCTACTCTAGGGACCAAAAGAGGATTTCCCACTGCTGCCACAGGAGAGGCCTAAAAAATCAGAGTTGTTGCAGTTGAGTAGAACATACCGACCCCCATTCCTTGTAGCTTGTTGGATTTTGGAAAATGCTAGACTAGCTTCAGTGGACCTAGCAGTACTATGTGCAGGAATATTGAAATAAGAGCTTGAATTAGTAGCAGGATTAAGGTCATTTTGATGGTGATCCAAGGCAATTGGTAGGGCACTTGCAGAGGGTGTAGAATATGTGGATGGCTCATTTTGTGTGTTGAAGATGGGTTGTTCTGGAGCTATAGTTCTCTTGGACCTCTTATTCTTTATGCAAACCCCACCAATAGGTACAGTCCTTAGAGTTTCTCCTTTAGTCCAGTACCTTCTGCAGGTATTGCAGAAATGACGAGGTTGTGATAAACTATAGTTATTGTAGGAGAAGAACTTGGTGTTGGTGGACTCGCATCTAGGGCTTGCTCAGGCTGAGGTTTCAGCCTCCTCTCAAGCAATGGATGTGAACATGAAAGTAGGTCTTCACCACATGGCATAAACCCTCTTTCCTGACTCTGGCTAGGGTGGAACCCGTGACCATTGAGAAACAACAGCAAAGACAGTGCGAGGAAGACCCACGCAGACAAAATCATGAACAAAACTACAAGCAAAAACCAGATAAACAATCATTTTGACATGTATGTGTATATACCTATGGCCAATCGGTGGAATTCATGCAGATTTGAATAGGGTTGAGCATCATTGTTCTGTAAACCAAGTACTCTAAACTCACCTACTTCTCCACAGCCACACTACTGCAAATTACGATAAACAAATACCAGCCTTATAGTCTCATATAAAGACCACTCAGAACATAGAAATTGCAGAGGAAAAGAAGAAAAGAAATGATGGAGGTGGCTGGGGTGGAACCCATGACCGTTGAGAAGAAGTAGCAAAGACAGTGTGAGGAAGCCCCACATAGAAAAAATCATGAACAAAACTACAAGCAAAAACCAAATAAACAATCATTCTGACATGTACGCGTATATACCTGTGGCCAATCAATGGAATCCATGAAGATTTGAACAGGGTTGAGCATCATTGTTCTGTAAACCAAGTACTCTAAACTCACCTACTTCTCCACAGCCACACTACTGCAAATTATGATCAACAAATACCAGCCTTATAATCTCATATAAATACCACTCAAAACACAGAAATTGCAGAGGAAAAGAACAAAAGAAATGATGGAGTGGCTGGGGTGGAACCCGTGACCATTGAGCAGCAGCAGCAAAGACAGTGTGAGGGTGATAATTGGTGGTGCAAAAGAATAAGAATGCTATGCAGTGGCTCTCCAACACTGCTATGCACCAGAGAAACTTAGCAGCATATGCAAGGTGTAATGTAGGCTTATGGTGGAGCACTGGTGGTGAAGGGCTTGGGCAGAAATTTGGAATAAAATAACCCCAAACATATTGGATATTTATATAGTTAAAAAAAACCCTTATTACCCCTAATATACCACCAATATATTAACTTTTAATTTTTAATTTTTAACCACCCCAATATGAACGGACGTGATATCATATTGGTCCCTAGGTGATGCCCCCGTGGCTAAAGCACTTCCCAAATCTATCAAGAACCTCACGAATTGGAAAAAGCATGAGTGAGTTGTCAAGGAGATGGAAAAAACATGCTAATCCTAGAAAATGGAGGAAAAGTCATGAAGGATGGGTTGGCAACAAAAGCACCCAGTTTCCTAGTTTGACTAGCTTTACCTTATCCATAGAAAAGCAGGAAAAGCAGAATAAAGCAAAATCTACTGTAAAGTGTTGTATACTAATTCTATATGGTCAAAAGGTGGTATAGATCAACCCAGAATTGGAAGAAATAATTCCTAGGATATAGATGGCATGTATTGACTTTAAGGTGTAAGGGGATGCCAACTAATTAAGATAGTGGGTAAATAATTAATCAAATAATGATTAATTATTTTATCCTAAGTTATGAGTGGGTTTAATATATTCCAACAACTATCCCTCTATGACTTACTCAATGGCCCTCCCTGCCTTTGTGCATGATGAACATGATGATGAAGACGATGATGATGAACATAATGATGATGATGATCATGATGATGAAGACGATGATGATCAACATGATGATGATGAAGAAGAACATGATGATGATGAAGAAGATGATGATGATTATCATGATTATCATGATGATGAAGATGATGATGATCAACATGATGATGATGATGAAGATGATGGTGATGATGATGAATACGATGATGATTATGATGAGGGTCATGATGATGATGATGATCAACATGATGATGATGAACATGATGATGACGAAAATGATGATGACGACAATGATGATGATGATGAAGATGATGGTGATGATGACGACGAACACCATGATGGTGAAGATGGTGATGATGAACGTTATGATAATGAGGATGATGATGATGATGTTCATGATGATGATGATCATGATGATGAAGACGATGATGATCAACATGACGATGATGATTATTATGATGATGGTGATGAAGATGATCAACATGATGAAGATGATGGCGATGATGGTGACACCATCCATCTCTCTCTCTCTCTCTCTCTCTCTCTCTCTCTCTCTCTACATGTGTGAACCTACACCTTTCTATCCTTGTGTCTGTTCCCCCATCACCCCTCACACACAAACACCTTCTATCGCTCCCTCAATATCTCTTTCCTTCACTCTATCTTCATCTCTTCCG
>LPNX010409157.1:47633-120204 GCA_001517045.1 Pseudotsuga menziesii | reverse complement strand
GTGGTTTACAAATGAACCATATCTTTTTCATTACCTTTCACAAATTTTCACCATACTACTAACTTAACAAAATTTGAAAAATGAATGAAAGCTAAGCCAATTACAACCATGCTTTTAGCTTCTAATGTCAAAATAAACAATGAATTAATATAAAACATGAAATTAACATCTATTTCCACTACACGAATTAATTACTCAATCTCGTTTATTTTGGGAATTAAAACTAATTTATCGATGAATGAATTAGAATAGGGAAGTTATTTTAACCCATAAAAAATATAAATTCCCCAAATATTATTTCCCATTTTCTCCATTAAGATGTATATTATAACTTATAATGGTTGGTTTATTTCCAGTAAAATTATAACAACTTGGGTAATTAAAAATTAACTTGAGTTGAATGAACACGAGTTGGGTAAATAATTAATAATACAAAGAAATTTCTAAACCCATAATTCATAACGATTTCATGCTTATGGAGAAATAAATAATCCCTGAAATCTTATTTGCACAAGAATTTATATATTCATGCAACAAAATGTCCTAACCATAAATTTTTGGAGAAAACTCTTGTATATTACAAACATATAACAACATACTAATTCATAATTATGTAATTTCACCATTAAATTTCTTGCAACTATCATTTAACAGAGAAATTAACAAATGATTCCGCAATACTTATCTAATATTTTTTTTTTGAAAGCGGACAACTAGCTACGTGTGGGCCACACTCTTCCCAACCGTAGGATTTGTCCATCCTATAGTATTTTAGCTCTTAAGTCCACCCCCAAGTCGAGCTATAGGCAACTCATCAACTCCCCTCATCTCACTCACAAGGATAAAACAAGGATAATCTAAACAGTATGGGAAAAACTACAACCAAACATAGGAAAACAACATGTTTTAAACGAATTTCACGCCAATTCCATAATTGACCCACCAGAGGTCCTTCACAGACAGACGATGATGCACTTCATTGCAAGTGTCAAAATTTCACTTGGGGGTTCTTGCACAAATTTCCAAACAACAAGTTAATTCAACCAAATGGATACAATGCAAATTTAGGGTTTATAAAATACAGAGTTTTCTTCCACCTCAAGAATTCAAAGGAACACACTGATACACTTCATTGCAAATGTCTGAATTTCCCTCAAGGTTTCAGCCACCGCAATAACTACACATGCAACTGTAACAACAAGAAATAGGTATCATCCAAAAAATTGGTAATTGCAAGGGATTACTAACAACAAATGACTATAATAGCTAGCGATTGGTAACATCAAAAAATTTCTTAGATCATCGAATGGTTTAATTCTCCATCTCTGCCCAACTATCTCCTTTCCCACCTCCCAAAAATTCTAAATACCTTATCAAGGTAAACAAGGCACATGGGTAAACCTTACCCCCTCAACAAACTCAGTTAATATCTGGATCTCCTCTTTAGCGTTTTTCCTCATCACATAGTCAGTTGTAATTTTATATTAAAATAATAAGCATTATATGTACAGGTTTCATATCATAAATGTTTACAATGCAGTATTACTTATAATATATGGGCCAGGGGTATTACAATGATTCATTCATTCAAATCAGAACAATAAATAGGAACATACATAATATAAACATACATGACATAGAAATTTGAAGGGGCCAAATAATCCTTTTCATTATATCAATAGTTTTTTTTTAAACATTTTACATAATGTCCTTAAGCCTTACACTCACCACGAACTTATTCATTGAGGGATCTAACCTCAGATAGATAGAAACCAAAACCCGATTATATAGATTCTACTATAGATCTATCTATCTCTATCTTCTATCTCTCCGATATGATGCTCGAAGGATATCTTGCATTGCATTGTTCTCACCTCTTTATTCTTCTATCTTCTGCTTCCATTTTATACTTTCGGAGTGGGTCCAAAATGGGTCCAAAAGTTGTTATGGTCATTACCACTTTTATGCAAGTTCTGGTACTCTTCCACAACTTCCTTATTTTTCAAAACTTTCTCCTTTGTCTTATCTTATTTTTCCTTCCTCTTCATATGCTTCAAAAATGAAGGAGCCAACATGCTTTGAACACAATGGTTGACTCACCCTTGAGTCAAATCTACTACATCACTAATCCTTAAACATTTTCAACTGTTGGTCATTCATACCTTCAATAAAAATATTTTACACAAGCACCAGAGTAAAAATTATCCTTCATTTAAACTTGTCTAACTTTGGCTTCCATTCATTAATCAATGCATTGGTACTATCTATGAACTGCTGAGTGTTTTCCTTATCTAGCATGGTGGGTTTTTATTTCTCTAATTGTTGTGCTTCTGTGTCTAAAAGATGATCTATCTATTGTAACTTGAAATATGTGATTTATGCGGTAGCCTTCAACTCTTGCATAATCAATTTAGAGGCATACTCTTTTCAATGAATACTATCCATCTCATTGTCAATATCCTGGGCTTCCTTATACTTGCATTCTATTTCTACCATATTAGTTATAGCCTGAGCTTCTTGGTTTAATAGTTTAACTTTCCCTCATAAAGTTTCCATATATATTGATTTCTTCTAGAGGATCTCAACTCAACCATTCAATGCTACAAATATTTCCTGGCTCTGTTTGGTTGTCTACTAGAGTTGTTTGTGGATGACGGATGCATCACTTCTTACATATGGAAATTGGTCCAATATCTACATTTGTTGTTCATATCCTTGAATTTGGATCTTGTTGATTTGTTGTTGAAAATCACCATGATTCATGCGAAGTTGCTTCTAGGAAACACATGGATTCTATAATATTTGTTGTAGTCCAAAGGGATTTCTTTAGGTTTTGCAGGTAAACTTTCTTGTACCTAAAAACACATTGTATCCAATTTATTACATAATGAAGAAATAGTAACTTCCACAGTTGCTTTGTCTTTCTATTATGCTTCTTTGGAAACCAAAGCATCTACTAATTTTATTCATGCTTCATCATAAGCATGTTTGAATGTGTTGTTCTTTATCCTCGCAAAGGAGAGTCATCGTTCTACTTCTTCTTTAGCAATGTGAATTTGTTCAAATAGTTGTTGGGTTGTCAACATGGTATGATCTAGTATGGGTAATCTAGATGGTAATGAATGAAGGGGTAATCTAATGGAAACAAATTATATTGATTGATTCTACAAATTAGTGTCTTCTTCCCTGGGTCCTTCTCTAGTGCTAATGATCCTCTACTATACTTCATCATCAATAAAAGGGATGATATCATGGTAGTCCTAGAAAACTTGGAGGATTACTTGGTATTTTCCTGGACCTTGCACCCAAATTTCAAGTTGGGCACTAGGGAGATAGGTTCTTTTTCTTGAAGGGATGACTCTTCTTGGGGTTTTGTTTGTACTTCTTCCATCGATTAGTCTTGGTGTAGGTTGTATCCATTTTCATTTTACTACTATTATTGTACAAAGGGATCTGAATCAAGATAACTGGGAATAATGGAGGTGGTGGTGGAGGGTTTAACTACATTTTCCTAGGATGTATGAGCATGTTTAGGGTTGGGTAAAGACCTGCATAGCTTTCTTGAGAAGACCAGAGGGAACCATAGCGGTATTAGGGAGTGATGTGATGCATTAGGGGATGGATGGAGGTATGGAACTAGGAATCTAGGTATCTTATAAAGAGGTCTCCTATGCTTCATCAATATTTCCTTTTTTGCTTAGACAAGGGTTGGGTGGATACATAAGACATACGTTTGGCTATATTCACAATTGTTACGACATGTAAATTGCATATGACCTTGTGGAATGGTTCCGGTGCAAAGTAAAATGGCATGGATTATGGTGGGAATGCTTCTGGGTATGACTCAAGTTGTCAAATAAATGTGCTTTCCTTATCAATTCCAAACCATACCTTCTAGGTATAATTGCTAAGCAGGGTATCAACAACTTTCGGCATGGAAACTTTCTAGACATCCTCGTATGGGCATGAAAACTTTCCACTTCTACATGGGTATGGAAATAAGTAGATATGAAAAAATTAACTAATGCCTATATTTTTGCACATCAGTATTTGCTTGGAAAATTTCATCCATAAAAAAATTTCATTACTTGAGTTGGAGTTCTTAACGTAGAATTCAATGAATGACAAGGTATCCAGGGTGTAGTCCCCATTTGTGTACTTCCTCATCACTTTACTGGAAATAATATGGAGGACCATCTTAGTTGGAGGGTTGTTAATGGTCAAAATGATGACACCTTTCCCACCTCTCTTAGTACCATATTTGTCATAGACGTTTGGCTCTATGCAAATTTTTGATCTCTTATGAATACCCTGAAACCTAGTGGTAATTTCCTCTAATTCCATGGAGATCCTTTTGATATTGTGGATATAATCCACATGAATAGAATATTTCTTGTCTAACCATAAAGAATGTTTGAGAATTTGGATAATCAAGAACTTTGTGCATTTTTTAACCTCTGTTGATGTACCAAAAACTAGAAGGTATTTTAGCGTGATTAGGGTAGATTCTCATAGAGAAACAAAATCAAACTTCCATTCTTGTCAAAATTTCCCATTTTTTAGTGGGAAAATTTCATGTATTCCTTGGGATGCATACCAGGATCTAGCAATATCTATGTTTAAAATAAATGTCTACAATATGTGATTTCTTGACTTTTATGTTTTGGTCACCCACAACATGAAGTATTGGATTCACGAGGTTTGGTTTTACTACCTCTCTTTACTTTTCTTTATCTTTGCTAGATACATCTCTCATTGTGGCTACCTTTCCGATTGTTGATTCTCAGTGTCGGTATACAAATTGCGTCACAGGGTTATTTCTTCCTAGAAATGCTAGTTTGACAAGATTTTAGAATCTCTAGTACACTGGAAATCATCATCCTTCAATAGATAATTTTCATATAAATGCAAAATTAATGGTGATAAATAGTGGAGTGCTTAGTAAATGAGAAAGGGTTTGATGAAGAGGCCTAAGGATATCCTCATCTGGAGTGAATCTAGATTCTTGAGGGGGGTAATATAAGGTAATCTAGTAGTTCCATACTCGGAGATGGCTTGTCCTAAAGAATTCTTCCAAAAAGGAGAATTTGGAGAAAAATCCAATGCCACGGTATCGTCTAATTGATGGGTAAAAACCCAATCTTGTGCACCAGATTGACCTTGCATTTGAAAATGAAGAATTGTATCTTCTGCAAAATGTTATTGAACTACCACAGGAGTGGATGGATTTTCAAAGGAAGAAATTTATTCCCCGGATTTGGTAACCGGTATTCCTTCTACATGTCAATTAGGCATAGTTTATTGGTCCATGGTTTCCATTTATCTTTCTTCCATGGAAGGAGGAATGTCATGCGGTAAAGCCTGCAACCTATAATATCCTCTCACTAGTAACCCAACCAGAATGCTTGCTGGAAACTTCTACTCTAAATTCTTATCAAAAGAAGATATCACACACAAGAAATCCTATGCAAGCTAAGGTCACAAGAAAACTTAAGTGATAGGAGGGGCTGATTAAAATCCGGTTCCTCACTAGGATTGTCAAGTTCTCACAACTCACTATATACTGCAAGGTACAATGGTAAAACACGATTACCCTTGCCTAAATACTTGAATACATGGATGTAAAATGCGTAGTAGCTCCCCGAGTATTGTTATCGATGTATTTCTCCAACAAGACAACCAAAAGGATCTTCTCAGTTGGTGTGGGTTTCCTAGAGGGGTATCTCGATATACTCAAGGTATATGGAAGCTCAAATCCGTGTTAGTGAGCTCTGATGCACAATCATTCGAAAGGGGCCTTTCGATATACTACCGAGTATGTGAAGAACCTTTTGAAAACAAACCAAAGAGAAACAAAAAATTTCAGGGACAAGCCTCAAATCTAGATATGTCCTACCTCGGTGCACTATCAACGGTTGCACCACGGCGTCAGGAGTCACTCGGTGCTCCTTTAATGTTACTAAAATGTGTCAGTAACGCAATATGTTGGAGGATGACATGCATCACTGGTGCTTTGCAGTAGTAAGTAGCAGGAGTCAGTAAGGATATTACACTTTGTCAAGATCACCCAAGTGTGTCAACGGACCTAGAGAACTAAAAAGGTCAGTAACTTGTAGGATAAACCAATGTGGATCAAACTGGGATGAAAGTGAGGTAAAACAAAAACCATAGAAGGGAACTGAAAGTTTATCAAGGAGGATAACTCACCTTGAAACTCTAAATGAGTAAGAAAAAAAATTCACAAGTTTGCAATCAAAAGTGACATAAAAAATTCATAGATCTAACTAAATCTATGCCAGATCTAATTGGATCTTCACCATTATGGTTGCCAATTTTGTTACCATGAATATTTCAATCAATGCAGACACATTTTATTCCCCTATCCTACATGGTGAAATTCTAGAACAAAAGGACACATCAACGCATCCTTTCCGTAAATGACTGGTCTACTTGAATGACAAGCTCTCTTTACCTTGAGTGTGGAAGATTGTCCTTGTTTTGTAGATCCTTGTGCGATTAACTATACCCGCAAAGAAAACAGAAAACAAGACAAGAAATGAGAGAAACAATATAAATCAATGATGTTTACTAATTATTAAGGAAACTAGTAATAAACAATCAATATTAACATAAATCATTTCTGGGAAAGGGAAATATTTTTGTATTAAATATGAGAAAATAAATCTACAACCAAAGCCTTGATGTTGAACCTTTTATTTTACAATATTTTTGACTCACTCACACACTCTATAAACTATGCAACATCTCACTCACAACCACTCTCTCTTTTCCTCATATACCAGGCTTGAATCCAATAGCATAAGGATGCTCTCTTGCTCTCCCTTTTCACATGGTCCAGGTAGCTTTCTTTTAATTGGTTGATATATTTTGGGAGGAAGGTAGGGAATGATCCCTAGGGGTTAGGAGTTTGAGTGCCATATTTCATAAGTATTTAGGATCATCCTCCATGAGATATTTCTCCTAGAAGCTTCTCGGAGATCTTCTCTTTTTTTCCCTTTTTGGACTGCTGATGCTCCATCTGAACAAGCTAAGTGCATCGACACTCTTTGTGGTCATGTGACAGGTGTCACCGATTCCTTATGTCCGTGGACAAGAGGCATCAGGTATTCATGACTCCTTGTGCTAGGAAACAAGGCACGCCAGACTACCTACAATTTAGCAGTAAGGATCCAAAAGAAGGCTTTGGCTAGTGAATTCAAGGGATTGGAACATTATGACAGTTTTTTGGTGTAACACCATTAATCTACCAAGAAAACGAATGGGTGCATGCTATATAATCACTACGATATACTACTTAACTAGATGGGATGAAGCAGCACCAGTCAGAGATTGTACTACTACGACTGCTGCAAGATTTTTAATTCAACATATCTTGAATAGATTTGGATGTCCAAAAACTTTGATAAGTGATCAATTTACACATTTTGTGAATTAGCCGATTGAAAAAATAACTGAGGAATTTCAGATTCAGCATCGAAAGATGACACCATATCACCCACAAGAAAACGACGTTGTTGAATCATTTAATAATATCTTAGAGAATGCATTGACTAAAATCCACAATGGTTAGAGGGATGGTTGGGATCACAAGATATATGCCATCACTACTACATATGGGTCAAAATTCCCATGAAAGTTTTCCATGAAACAATTAAAATCATAGCTTTTGTGGAAAAAGAGTTTTAATTTGTTGAAAAATATGAAAATTCTCTCGATGTTCATCGCTATTGTGAGGAAAGTTTAATATTGTCTCTATTGTGATGAAATGCCATATTGTTGTTATTGCGATGAAAGTTATATATTGTTGCTATAGTGACGAAAGCCGAACCTTTTCTTTTTGTTTTTATTTTTTAACGGTCATTTTGACTTTTTGTTTGTTTGAAATTTGACTGGTGTGCATTTTTTCCAGAACCGTGACCCTCATTGATCTATAAATACATGTTCTTAATTCATTTTTTTCAGAATCATTTGCTATAGTTGCAACGATCTTTCTATTTCTTTTTTGTTCTGCGATTTGAAGAGTCTGGTACTGGTTTGACACATCGATTTTTCGTTCTCAGTCATTTTCTAGGTTAGTTTGACTGCAATGCACTAGTCCTTTTTTTTGGTTCCCTTTATGTTCCAACTAGGGCTTCAATGCAATGGAGCAAATGTTTATATAGTTTGGGATTTTTGTGACAAAATGTAATTTTATAAATTGTCATTTGCGTTCAAATGTAAACTTTTAAATTTTCATTTCTGTTAACATGTAATTTTTTAAATGGTGGTTTGTATTAAAATGTTAATATCATGACCATCATTGTAGATTTCGAGTACACAATCTAATTATTTAACTAACCCCCTCAATATAGATAACCAATGAGACCACAATGGTGTATCCTTTCAAACTTTGATAGTCATTTGACAATGTCGATATTATCATCTATATCCATAATCCCATTTTAAAATCCTTTCAATTTTTGAGGGTCTACATCTATATTCATAATCTCATTTGACAATATTGACATTATCATCTATATCCATAATCCCATTTTAAAATCCTTTCAATTTTTGAGGGTCTACATCTATATTCATAATCTCATTTGACAATATTATGTCAATGTGTTGAAACCTTTTAATCTATAGTATAACGAACATGAACAATATTAGTGTGAGGAATTTATATTAGTGTTGAAACCTTTTCTTCTCTTGTGTATAAATTAATTTCTATTTTTAGTAAATCATTTAAGTTTAGTGTGAGGAATACATATAACAACAATATATAGGTTTTGAGGAAAATTATAATTTTAATCACTAATTATTTGAATTCTTTTTATATTTACTCCCTTAATTAACCTCAAACAAAATATTTTTGACTTCCACTATTTGACATAATGTTGAAAATTGATTTTTATTTTACTATTCCTTAAATGTGTCCATATGGATAGTGATGATATCCCAAATGTGTCAACCAAGGTCAATCCGACTTGAATTTTTTTAGCGATGGAAAACCATCCTCATCATCAACCTAGATGAATGTAAAAATGTGACATATACATGGTGGACCATTACAACCAACTTAACCCATACAATATTTTGCTATAAAACATAACCCTTGCACATTGGAATATGGGACATAATAATTGTACATTGAATGTACTATTTTGACATAATCTGACATAAATTAACATTTCAATGTGACATAACTATATTCTCAACCTTCTTTATATCAAAATTTGATACAGGCTTGCAATCTCACAAAATCTTAGAATGTGAAATTTTTGGAGGACATCATCTCCATATTAAAATGGTTTATATTTTTGAATTGAAACTCTTCACCGTAGTCTACTATTTTCAACGAATCACAAAAATGTTAGCATAATATATCACCATGCTCATCCATAGTCAACATGATCAACCATGGTCAATTCAACATAACCCTATAGCAAATGAATGTTACAATGAGACATCAACACTTAAGAACATCAAAATCCAACACAACCCCAATTAGATATTTCACTTTCAACATTTTCCTTAGATCATGTTACAATATTGTGATGTATGTACTTAATCATGAACAAAACTATTTGATATAATCAACCAATGTGTGTCTTGATCTGACATAGAATACGATAATAATTGCAATCCAACATGAATATTGAGGAAGGTTATAATTTGTCATAGTCATTTATGATTGTAGAAATATAACACCAACTAAAAAAAGATAATATTGCAACATTAAATATCCATTTCAACCTATGGTTCTTGCAACATAATGGGATATTGAATTCTTCCTCTTTGTTTGACAAGGAATACAAGTTCCCAACCATAGTCATCCCTTATTTATAAAATTCTATCATACTCTTGCATGGTTGAGAATGGTGAAAAATGGTCAACATAGTCAGTTTCCATTATGGTTGTTGTAACTATTGTCAACATAGTCAATATAGTTTAATGTGTTCAATAATGGATAACCATGGTAAACATAGTTAAACGCATTGACCATTGTAATGTTTCATAGCTAAATCAAGATGTTGAAATCCATAACACTTTGAGAAATTCGCATTGATACCTAACCCTTTTTGAGGTAACTTGCAATGCAACATATCCATTCAAATGCATAACTTTGATAGAGAAATTGGCCTAGATGAACATCACAATGCGAAACATCCATAGTGGACCATTACAACAAACATAACCCATGTACAATATTTCATAATGAAACATTATAATTCTTCCACAATGCAATATGGGACATAAGCATTGTTGATTGTACTTATTTGACATAGGCCACCCTAAATTAACATCACTACGTGAATTACCTATGTTGTTAACATAATCCAACCTATTTTGACATAGTCCAACCTTATGTGTGCTAGATTGACTTAGTTAGTAGGTGTAGATTGATGGAAAAAATGGCCTAGATGAACATCACAATGCGACACATCCATAGTGGACCATTACAACAAACATAAACCATGTACAATATTCCATAATGAAACATTATAATTCTTCCACAATGCAATATGGGACATAAGCATTGTAGATTGTAATTATTTGACATAGGCCACCCTAAATTAGCATCACTACGTGAAATACCTATGTTGTTAACATAATCCAACCTAATTTGACATAGTCCAACCTCATGTGTGCTAATTTGACTTAGTTAGTAGGTCTGAATTGACATGGTTAGTTCATGATTTGACATAGTCCAATGTGTGTAATAATCTAACCTATGTACTAATTTGACATAATTTGACAAAATCCATTCTATGTACTAATTTGACATAATCATTGTTGAATTTACCAATTTAATGTATCCAAACCAAAAAATGGCACTACATGGCATACCTAAGTTATTAATTAATATTGTGGTGGGTAATTATAAATAATTCACCACAATTAAATATTAATGTTTTTAATTAATAATATTATTAATTAATTATAAACATTTATTATTAAATGTAATGCCCGTAGTGTCTTAAGCCCCTAAACATATGTTGTGATTATTATTTGTGTTGTTATGTTGTAATAGGTGCATGGACTATGGACTATGGGCAATATTATTATTATTATTATGTATTTATTTTTAGACATACGTTATATATTGATTAATGACTTTTTTTGTTGTTATAGGCTATTAGAATGTCAAATAAATTTTCCTGGGAAGAAAACAATAGGAGGTATGCTAAGGCTATGGCAGCATTGGAGGATAAGGGTGATAGAAAGTGTTATTTCCCTTGCAATGATTGCAGAGGTTTACGAACTAGAAGAATTTTATGAACATCAGCTCAAAAACATTGTAAGCATAATGGGCATGATGAAGGGGGGTATGAATATCATCCCTTTGTAAGACGTTATTCATTGCATATTGTACTTCTTTTAATAGTACTGACACACATTCACAATTTTTTTTATCATTTTAAATATATGTGTTGTATATTATACACTAATGTTATTGCATTGTTTGCAAATATAAAGGAAACCTCAAAGATGTCGACCACCAGAGTGCTATTTGGTACATAATAGTAAAAATACTACTTTACAAGATGACGAGCATGGAGATCATGCTATTGAAGATCGAGTTCTTAATGATCCTATGGACGAATATGGCAATATTGTTAGAATAATCAACCCATAGTTTACCCACTTAGACATTAATTTAATTATTTTTGTCTTATTTGCCTAGTTCATGTGTCCCACCTTGTGCAAGTTGCTATTTGCCTATCCATAATGGTCAAACTTGCCTTATTTGACTCATGTAGCTCATGGGAGAGATAAAGGAATCAATTATTCTTTATTCCTGGCCTCCTAGATGCCCTTCTGCTTTTTCTGCTTTATTGCCTACTTTTTCAGTGTTTTAAGGCAAAAGGAAAAGCTAGACTAGGTGAGGTTGACTAGTTTTTTGTCCTACACATCCTCCTCTCTTTTCTCCATGAAAAAGAATGTATGAACTTCCATTCCACCACTCTTTAGCTTGCCTAAGTCTTTTTTCCAATTCGTGAGCTCCATGACAGATTTGGGATCAGCTTTTTACACCTATGGGGGATTTGCTTATTTTTGGTAAGCCTGCTTTATGCTAGATTTGTTTTTCTTCTCATGCAATTGAATCCTTCATGTATTATATTTATTCATCAGCCTATGTTATTATAGGTTTGGCTATTGTACACTTACATAATACAGTTTAGTGTTACAGCTCCATTTTCAGTCTCTTTTGTGAGTGATTTTGCATGATCAATTGTTAATTGTTGTGAGTAAAATTAATCTCTTACTGGCCTTAATTTCCACATGGTATCAGAGACATTGTAGGTTGTTTCTCTCCTTCAAAATTTTTTTTACAGGTTCGACATCAAAGACTGGGAGCTTTCTACTGACAGCCGGGACAGATTTTCTAGAGCTATGGATCAATCACAGAAAACTATCTTGACTCCCTTCAATTTATTTGAATGGAAAGTAGAGATGGAGATACTGTTGAGAGTGAAAGGCCTCTACAGGGTGACTATGGCAACAGAAGCAGAGCCCAATGCAGCTGTAGAGAAGATAAAATGGCACAACAGGAGGGATGAGGCCTATGGCCTTCTGTGCCTGAGTATTTCCAGAGACCTCCTTTTCCATCTTGATGGATTGACATCACTGAATGAAGTATGGGAGAATATTGCTGATATTTTTGGAAAGACATATGAGATGAGGGGACATCAAATCGAAAATGAGCTGATTTCTCTGAGTCCAAATAGCTTTGAATCCCTGCGGCTATATTTCTCCAAGTTCAAAGCACTAGTTTTGCAGTTGAAACAGTGTGGTATTGAAAAGAAATATGATCAGCTCGTACTGGCCATCCTCTCAAAGCTAGGCCCTGACTATTCAGTGTTTGTTTCAACCTTCTATGCCACAAAATTGACAGCTCAAGCCTGGAATATGCCTAGCCTTGCATTTTTCATGGAATCTCTCACACAAGAACAGGACAAGCTAGTGATTATGGGCACCATCAAACCATCCAAAGATCAAGCTTTGATTGCTGGAGATTCGAAGGTGGATTCAAAAAGAAAAAAGAAAGCTAAAAACCCACCTGAACAAAAGAGAGACAAGAAACAGTCTCCGGAGGATCTACAAGGTCCCAAGAAGAATACCCAGAAGAAGAAAAACAAAGGTGAAATGAACAAGTGCACATACTGCAATAAGGGAAATCACTCTGAAAGCTCTTGTATGAAAAATTAGATTGATATGCTGACCCAAATCCTGGAGAAGAATGGCATCTCCCTTCTAGAAAGCTCAAATAAGAGAGAAGAAGGATCAAGTTCAGATGACAGAGAGAGAGTTCATGCATTGGTTTCTAGCACATCAAGCTCACCTAGTTTTATCATTGATTCTGGAGCTTCAAGACACATGGTTTCGACTAAGGAGGCCTTCTCTTCACTGGACAAGTGGAAAGGACCATCTATTGTACTGGGAGATGACTCTCTCACTGAAATTATGGGCAAAGGAAGGATAGATCTTGATCATGGTCAGTTCAACAATGTGTTGTATGTCCCTGGTCTCGCCTCCAACCTCCTATTAGTGTACCAGATGACCCACACTGGGTCTCCTAAGAAGGTCATATTCTCCCCCGATGAATTTGAGATCACAGAGATCTCAAGTGGTAGAGTCATTGCAAAAGGAGTTGCAAATCATGCTCAAAAGGTATACATGTTCTCACACTTCCTACCTTACTCAAACCCCTCTGCTCTTCTGATTCATGCTAATGAAGCAAGCAAGATTTGGTATGAAATATTTGGCCACCTAAACTACAAGTATCTGTCTGATCTTAGTGAAAAAGAGATGTTCATAGGGTTGCCCAAGATAAAATTTTCCAAAGGAGTCTGCCAAGGCTGTATCCTAGGAAAACACCCAGAGCACAAATTTGAGAGAGCTAGTCATGAGAGAACCTATGCACCCCTCGAGCTGATTCACAGTGATGTTGCTGGCCCATTCCCTCATATGTCCATGAGTCAGGCCAAATATGCATTGACCTTTATTGATGGATTTTCCAGGTATTGCTGGGTTCACTTCCTGAAACACAAGTCTGAAGTTTTTGGCCTATTCAAAGTCTTTAAGGCTTTGGTTGAAAACCAGTCTGGAAGGAAACTCAAGGCCCTCATATCTGACAATGGTGGTGAGTATGTCAAGTCTGAGTTATTAATTATTGTGTAGATGCAGGTATTCAGATGCAGCATTCTATCCCTTACACACCACAACAAAATGGTGTTGCTGAGAGGAAGAACAGATCACTGAAGGAGATGGCAACATGCATGATGGAGGCCAAAAATTTGCCACCAAAGTACTATGCCGAAGCTATCAACTGTGCATCCTATATCCAGAATAGGGTTCCTCACAAACAACTTGATGGCATAACTCCCTTCAAAGCATGGAGTGGGCACAAGCCAGATGTGACCCATTTCAGGACTTTTGGCTCAAAGGCTTGGGCTAGAATCCCAACAGAGAAGAGGAAGGCTTTTCATCCCCAAAGCCAATAGTGTATTTTTGTTGGATACTCTGAAGATTCAAAAGGGTACAAGTTGATAAATTTGAGCACAAACAAATCCTTCATTGAAAGGTGTGTTCAGTTTGAAGAAGAACCCCTTGCAACAGTGGAAGTTGGTGAAGCCTCTTCACCACCTGAACCTCAAGAAGTAAGTAAAGAGTTTGTTGAACATGCTGATTCTGATTTGTCTGATGGAGATGAGTTTATTTCAGACTAACAGCCCTACAAGGCCAAAATGGGCAACCAAGACACTACATGCAGCAGGAGAGCTAGCTGGGGATCCAAATGACCCAAGGAGGACTAGATCTCAATTTGAGAGTGGTCTGTGCATGAAGGATCCTATGTTTGCTGAAAAATGATATTTGATGGTGGCATATAATCCTCAAACATATGAATAAGGATCAGGATATACAAGATGTCAAACAACCATGAAGGAGGATTTCATCTCACTCCAGAAGAGCAACACATGGGAGCTAGTGGATCTTCCTCCAGGAAGAAAGTTAGTCTAGTGTAAGTGGATCTATAAGACCAAATTTGATGCTGATGGTTCACCACTGAAGTACAAGGCCAGATTGGTATCCAAGGGCTACTCACAGGTTCATGGCATAAATTACAATGAGACCTTTTCCCCAGTGGCAAAAATGGATTCCATCAGGCTAGCTCTAGCCATTGCAGCCTCAAGGCAATGGGAGGTACATCACATGGATGTAAAGTGTTCCTTCTTGAATGGAGATCTCACTGAGGAGATATATATGCAGCAGCCTCAAGGTTTTTCTACTAACCCTTCTCTTGTGTGCGGGTTGAGAAATTCATTGTATGGGCTAAAGCAAGCCCCCACGGCTTGGTATGCCAAGATCGATAGCTTCTTACTATCACTGAATTTTGTTCGGTGAAAATCAGATCCAAATGTATATTTGAAGTTAGTTAATGGTTCATTAATGATCATTGTGTTATATGTTGATGACCTCCTCATTACAGGAAGCTCACAGGCTGAGATTTCTTCCTTGAAGAGTGCTATGAACCAAGCCTTCTCCATGACAGATTTGGGGCACTTAAGTCAATTTTTGGGGCTTGAGATCTCTCAAACCAAAGCTGGAATCAAGGTGCACCAGTCCAAATATGCCTTGGAATTTCTGAACAAATTTAAAATGAAGGATTGCAAAGCAAGCAAAACTCCTTTCCTTTCAGGAGTGAAGCTGGAAGAAGCTGATTCTTCACTGATGGTAAACAATACACTGTATAGGAAATTGATTGGATGTTTGTTGTATCTGACACATACTAAAACTGATATTTGTTATGCAGTAAGTGTGGCTTCTAGATTCATGGATCATCCTCAAGAGATCCATTGGAAAGAAGCCAAAAGGATCCTTAACTTTGTTCAGGGAACATGGGATCTTCTATAAAGCAAAATCTGATCTTGATTTGATTGGATTTACTGACAGTGATTGGGCAGGTGATATCACAGACAGAAATTCCACATCAAGATATGTGTTCATGCTTGCAGAAGGGCCAATCAGCTGGTCAAGCAAGAAACAGAGTGCCATTGCACTCTCATCTACAGAAGTTGAGTACAGAGGAGTTGTTAATGCAGCAACTCAATGTTTATGGTTGCAGGGTTTACTTGGAGAGTGTGGCTTCGAACCAGAGTACTCAACTACCATATACTATGATAACCAGAGTACCATTTGAATCTGCAAGGATCCAGTTCAAAAGCAGAGAACCAGACGCATTGAGATCCATATGCACTACATCAGAGAGCTTGTGCATGATGGCACCATTCACCTACTCTTCTGTTCATATTCAGAACAAGTAGCTGATATCTTCAACAAAGCATTTTGTGAGAAGACCTTCAGCAATCTCAAATAACTGCTGGGGATTTCTGATCATGTTGTGAAAGCATGAGTGAAGACAAGATTCCAAAATTTTGTTTTACAGTCCATGTTTAAGGGAGGATTTTCCCAAGTTGGTTTTGCCTCTTTCCTTGGTTGTATGGACATGCAGTATGTAAAAGGGTGACTAAGCCTTGTTTCTAGGCCCTATATTTTTTGATATATTACTCATAAGTCAGGCTTAAGGGAGAGTGTTAGAATAATCAACCCATAGTTTACCCACTTAGACATTAATTTAATTATTTTTATCTTATTTGCCTAGTTCATGTGTCCCACCTTGTGCAAGTTGCTATTTGCCTATCCATAATGGTCAAACTTGCCTTATTTGACTCATGTAGTGCATGGGAGAGCTAAAGGAATCAATTCTTCTTTATTCCTTTCCTCTTAGGCGCCCTTCTGATTTTTCTGCTTTATTGCCTGCTTTTTCAGTGTTTTAAGGCAAAAGGAAAAGCTAGACTAGGTGAGGTTGACTAGTTTTTTGTCCTACACATCCTCCTCTCTTTTCTCCATGTAAAAGCATGTATGAGCTGCCATTCCACCACTCTTTATCTTTCCTAATCCTTTTTTCCAATTCGTGAGCTCCATGACAGATTTGGGATCAGCTTTTTACACCTATGGGGGATTTGCTTATTTTTGGTAAGCCTGCTTAATGCTAGATTTGTTTTGCTCCTCATGCAATAGAATCCTTGATTTATTCTATTTATTCAGCAGCCTATGTTATTACAGGGTTGGCTATTGTACACTTACACAATACAGTTTAGTGTTACAGCTCCATTTTCAGTCTCTTTTGTGAGTGATTTTGCATGATCAATTGTTAATTGTTGTGAGTAAAATTAATCTATTGCTGGACTTAATTTCCACAAATATTGATATTAATGGTGAATATGAGATAAATATATTTTTGTAAGACACATTTGATCCATTGGATGAGGACAACCTCCATAATTTTCATGATGTTCCTCTTCTCGAGAAGTCCCAAGACCCTCTTTATGAAGGATCAACAACCAATATTCTATCTGCTATATTTTTGTTGGTGAACTTGAAGGTTTTGAATGGTTTATCAAACACTTGTTTCACACAAATCCTAAGGTATCTAAAGTTAATTGTTTTCCTCTATTTTTAGTGTTAATTAATTCGTAAATTAGGGATATTAAATATTTATGATGTATATAATTTACATTTCACTTTTTGTCAATGTTGCAGATTGTTGGGTGAATTTCTATTACTACCATCGAATAATTTACCACGCACAAGTCGAGATGTATTCTTGATTATGAAAGAAATTGGAGTGGAGTATCAATTTATTGATGCATGTCCAGATGATCATATTATATATTATGGACAATATGCATTGGAAAACAAATTCTCACAATGTGAAATTAGTATATATTGAACTAATCAATCCATAAAATAGGTCCCTCACAAAGTTATTCATTATATTCCCATAATTCCATGTTTCCAACGACTATTCAGGTGCCAAAGTATAACACAGTTTATGGATTACCATACGAAGAATAGAGGTGAATATGGTGTTCTTTGAATTCCTGTGGATGGTTATGCATTAGAAAACATTGAATAAAAATGGCCAATTTTTAAAGATGAACCTCGTAATGTTAGACTTTCATTGGCAACTGATTGTTTCAATCCATTTGGTGAGCTTTGTTCTACTTACTCAGTGTGGTTTGTTTTATTCATATACAATAAAGTACCTCCTTAGATGACCATTAAGAGAGAGCACACAATGTTGGAAATGATTATTCAAATTTTTTTTTGGAAAGATATAATTATATCATTTCAGAAATTTATTTGTTTAATTGCTGCATGATAACACCTTTTATATATTTGGATGAATAACTAAATAGAAATATTGTATGTTTATTGATCAATTAGGTAAGTACCAAGTTGAAGATATGAATGTATATATTGAGCCTCTTATCGATGAGCTATTGAAGTTATGGGCTGGAATCACTATGTATGACATCTCTAAACCAATAGGGCATAAACAATTTCAGTTCCATGGAATAATTCTATGGACAATTCATGAAGCTCCCAGGTTAACACATTTTTGTGATATGTAACTTTATGTTGCACGTCGTTAAAATTATATGTTTTTAAGGTTAAAAACATGCATTTTTTAAATTAATAATCATTTGATGTAGCTATAACATTAAAACATATATCTTGCAGGTCTTCAAACCACTACAACAACTCCTTGAATTAGCGTCCCATTTAGCATCCCTTTTTAGTGTATTTGTTTTTTTACATTGAGTGGTCAAACTAGACGCTAAATGGGATGCGTCATGGACAAAACTTAAAGCATCTCAAAAAATGTCTTTTTTTGCTTCCTAGATAGCATCCTTTATGGCATCCAAAATATCATCTATTTTTTTACTTCCAGAATAGCGTCCAAATTTGCTTCCTAAACAACGTCGAGGTTTGATTCCTAAATAACTTCTTATTTTGCTTCCTAGCGAGTGTCCTCTTTTACTTCTTTAATGACATCCCCGTTAGCATCACATTTGCATCCTTAATAGCACCATCTTAGTATCCAAATTAGCATCCATTATTGCATCAATTTTTGTTACCACTTTAGCATCCCATTTTGCACCATGTTTCACTTCCAAATATGTGCCAATTTTTTCCTCCAAATTCGCACCAATTTTTGCTTCCTTTTTTGCATCGTGTTTTGCAACCAAAATGACACAAAATATTTCTTCTATCATTGCACCATATTTTTCTTCCTATGTACCACCATGTTTTGCATCCAAAGTAATGTCTTATTTTTCTACCATATCAATGCCATATTTGGCTTCATTATTAGCGCCACGTGTTGCATCATTTTCAATGCCTAGTTTCGCATCTTATTTTTCTACCATATCAACTCCATGTTTCGATTCATCATTAGTGCCATGTATTTCATCCTTTTTAATGCCTAGTTTCGCATCTCTCATTTTTTGGTCACTGATTTAGTCACTTTTAGTAATTTAATATATGAATTTTGGTCATTTTTTTTTGTCACTTATCTCTCATTGTTTAGTCACATATCTCTTATTTTTTGCTTACGAATTTAGTTCTTTTTAAGTGATATTATAATATCATTAGGGAATGGAGGAATCAAACCACCAACCTCCTGCTTGTAAGGCAGGCACTCTTCCATTGAGCTAACACCCTTTAAGAATTTGGGAACCTAACTTACTAAGTCCTCTATAATAGTAAAAAGAATCAATACACAACTTTAAGTATATAATGGTCAGAAAATGATGATAGATTGTATAAGTTCACAATATATGATCAAGCAGGTTATGAAATCCATAAACCTTTTCTAGGAATTTTGAACAAAACTCGAAAAATTGGCTTGATAGGATTGCAAAAATTACTATTCCCTAGCAGTCGTAAGTGTACCACTATATGAGACCTATAAAAAACAATAATTACCTTAGTGTGCATGCCAAGGCTATAATAGATAAGTATGATCATCCTAGAGCCATGTATAAGTGGAGCAGTAAGGAGAATCAAAAGAGTATGATCAACCCAATAGTTGGTGCTTCACATTGATCATATCCACCATGGGATGAGAAAAGTTCCTTTTCCATCAAGATAATGAGTTGGTGTTTTAGTTTTCTCAAGAAACTTTGGAGCATGTCTCTTGTTTCTATATTTGATATGTCTACCTTTGACGTGAACTACACACAGTCGTCCTTGTGCATTCACAAGTTATGTGATATCCAAGTGCATGTCATACATATTCCCATTCAAAAGTTCGGAGCACCCTCATCCAAATTCAGTGCATAGGCTTATTCCTATCCCTTGTTTGAGTTTCAAGGCTACACTAGGTGCATATACCTATCCCACTTGGCCTCTATTACGAGACAACCGTTACCCACCATTCTAAAACCTCATGATTGAATGGAACCATGCACTAAGCAGTTTGGAACTGTGAATAGGTGAAGATTCAACCTACCCCTTGCATAGTTACCCTATTTTTAGGCATCAATCATTAGAAGACCAAATAATATTTATTTGAACCATACATTATCTCTTATGGACACCAAAAAAATAGATTCTAGTTCAAATGAGGCATCTTTGAGAGCGAAGTGATATCAAAGCTCTGACCCTTGCATAGTTACACTATTTTTAGGTACCAATCCTTAGGCTTATCTAAACCATAACATCGTGCTTATGAACACCCAAAAAATAGATATTGGGTCAATTGAGAAGTCTTTGTTAGAGATGTGAGATCAAAGATGTGAATATAAATATTTTGTAATTTTCTATATGGTCATAGAAAATATATTATTCTCTTGAGTGTCTTCAAGAAACTATTCATGATACGGCTTTGTTGTTAGCACCAAAATTTTCTCAACCTCGAATTTAATATAAGATGCACTTATCTATTATGCAAGATATAACCATAAAATATCACCATCTAAATGATGGTGGATAGCTACTTTTCCCAGTATCTTGCCAAAGATTTAGTTTTGTTTCCAATTTATTACATACATCAAAATCTGTGTCAACCTCTAACATGGTTTTAGGTGTAAGGATACTATAGTTGATGTCATAACATCCCTATTATTGCATTAACATTTCCCACCATTTTAATGCTATATGCCTTGTGAAGCATATTTGGTTTAATGTCCTTGGTTTCTAATTTATGGATTCAAAGGGTATTGAGCTTTGACTATTTTGTCTAAGACCTTTATTTCAGTTTGTTAACTGAACCAAAAGATTTTTCAATTGGGAATTTGGAAGTTGGATTTAGGTGCAAATCCATGGGTTGATGTGATGCCACCTTTTTGGCCATGTTGTTTCAGTTTATTAACTGAACCAAAATATTTTTCAATTGGGAATTGGGAAGCTGGATTTAGGTGCAAATACATGTAGGGTTGATGTGATACCATCTTCTTTTTCCATGCTATATCAGTTTATTAACTGAACCAAAAGATTTTTCAATTGGGAATTGGGAAGTTGGGTTTAGGTGCAAATCCATGGACCAAAATATTTGTCAATTGGGAATTGGGAAGTTGGATTTAGGTGCAAATCCATGGGTTGAGGTGATACCATCTTCTTTGGCCACGCTATTTCAGTTTATTAACTAAACCAAAAGATTTGTCAATTGGTAAGTTGGATTTTGGTGCAAATCCATGGGTTTATGTGCCTACCATCTTCTTTCATCATGCCATTCCATTTTATTAACTGAACCAAAATATTTGGGAATTGGGAAGCTGGATTTAGGTGCAAATCTAGGGGTTGATTTATACCATCTTCTTTGGCCATGCTATTTCAGTTTATTAACTGAACCAAAATATTTGTAATTTGGAAATTGGGAAGGCGCAAATGCATGGGTTGATGTGATACCATCTTCTTTACCCAAGGATTTTGTGAAGTTGGTAGTATGGCCAGGGATTTTGGGAAGTTGGCTTTCAGTGTAAGTAGTACTGGCATGGCTAGGGATTTTGGGAAGTTGACTTTCGGTGTAAGTAGTACTAGCATGGATAGGAATTTTGGGAAGTTGTCTTTCAGTGCAAGTTCATCAGTTGATGTGATTTAATAGTGTTTATGTTCAATATTTTTAACCAGATTGGAACATCAAATGAGTCCCTTATATGGGGATCTATGGCCATGTCTATGGCTTGGGGATTTTACCTGGAGACCTACTGCTCACAACTTATAGCACTCAACCACTTGAGTTATCCCACCAGAGCTAGTAAAAATGTGGTTGTTATCTATGTGATGTTTCAAATAGCAAGGGATTTGACCTGGAGACCTGCTACACACAACTTACAGCACTCAACCACTTGAACTAGCCCACCAGAGCTAGTAAAACTATGGTTGTTATCTATGCGATGTTGCAAATAGAAAGTTATCTTTTAGAGTGACATTTCTATATTTCTTATTTGGGGATTGTAGTAGGTACCTCTCTGAATTTTTGGTTAAAAACTTGTTTCTTTGTGATTTTACTTCAAATATTTTTGAGGTGCCTACATTGTCTTTGTGATCATTTTAAAGTGCCTACATTATATGTGATAATGTAATTTTTAATGTAGGAACTTTACAAAAGTAATCGATTGTAGGACATCTCATTTTTTACCTTTTGATTAAAAATTCATATCTAAAACTAAGACGTTTAGGGATAAAATGGCTATGACCATAACTGCAAACACCTTGTTTTTAGTGCTGGATATGAGTATTAGTGCTAGAATTTTATTTTTAGACCTAGCGATTATGGCTATGAGTATAAGTGCAAGAACCTTACTTGTAGCTATCTTGATGATTGAATGTACCTAATATGAGTTGTGACAGACTACAGTGGTTAAAGTTTCAGTTGTTTTGTTTGTAGGATAACATATGGATCTGGTTTAGACGAGGTTTGGCTTTAGCAAATCTTACTTATTTTACTGTTAATCTCTTATGTTTCCTTATTCCGAGATTTCTACCACATGATTTTGAGAGATGATTTCAAGAAAGAGCTGAATGTAATGGAAAAGTATCCAAAATCGAACCTCAAAAGAAGGATAAGGCGCAGGAAAAGTATCTGAAAAGTTCCTCCTTGATCAAAGATTGTTTTCATAGCCTGTCCTTCTCCTCCAGTTCTCTTTGACGCTGCTTATGTTTTTCAACAATCTCATCCAGCTTGGCTTTCTTTTCTGCATCTTGTTTGTGCTTTCTTTCCTCCTCTGCAACACATTTGTTCATGAACTCTCATTATCTTATTATCCTTGACAGAAAACAATAAAAACATAATGCATACAATCAATAAACTATACACAAGATATAGAATATAGCTTGAACCAATCTTACCCTCACTCTTGAGGGATTCTTCCTCTTCCTTTACCTTGATCAACCTCGCGTCAACAAATGGAAAAATTATGAGGCTTCTATCCTTGTTTAAGCACTTCACAAGAATAGTTAAATGATTTCAAATATTGTCTGACTCAAGGTCCTGTACAAATAAATCCACCAAGTATTTTATAACATCCTCACTCTCAAAAGCACTCAATGCACATAATCATCATACTCAAAGCAAAGATTGATTTAGGATTTCAATATTAATGAAAACTATAAAATTAAATTTCTTCACCTGACTGCCAAATTGTACAATGCCTTTTGAATAGTAAATCTTCAACTGTAAGAAATTGTACTTCACAACATCCACACTAATCTTCTCTACAACAGGAAAATCATTAAACGATATCATCTTTGAAATGGCTATGATTTTCATTGTTTGTACACTAGTGTACCTAGAACATGCAAGGGTTAAGATTACAAAACCTTGTAGTGTAAATATAGCAAACTCTGATTGACATCGAGTTGTTTTTTTTAGTAGATACTAGACAGTTAAAATTTCCAATATCAAAAGAAAGATATAAATCAAAAGTGCCAGTTTTCATGCTGAAGTTTAGTACTTAGCAGTGGCTCTTTTGGTTTCTTTTGGAATATTTTGGTGAAGGAAAGAGTGTCCTAGGCTTATGAAAAGTTATCTTATTCACCCTGATTATATCACACCCTAGCATAGGAGTTCCATCGATTCCTGTTATTCAATCAAGACAACTGAAGATTTCCTTTCTTCAATATTTTGTTGTTTTTCTTCTACCCGAAGGAAGAATCCACCTTGAATGAAGGGACCAATCAAGAACATAGATTCTACCAAAGGCTTCCTTCTATTTCTATGCATTACTATCAATAAGGCTATACCGTAGGCCTTCAATATGGGATTGGCTTGTGCACCATTACTTAAGAGAGTTTTGAGATTCCTAATTTTCACTCTTCCAAAGTTTCGAAAGAGTTTCGAGTCAAACATCTCCAATGTTGGAAGTCCGTTTGAGTAAAAAGAAAATAGGATGATACTTGCAGAGAACGAATGAAGGATTTCCTTTTGGTTTCCCCAAAAATACTGTTATAAAAATGGATTGATGTGACCCTTCAAAAAGGGAATAGATAAAAAAAAGAGTCATTGTAGTCCCTAACATGTCAAATTAGTATGTGTGTTGGTTGGGGTGTCATTCAGTAACCAACCCTTCCACCCCTGGTCTTAATTCATTCACTATGAAAACAAGGAAAGATTAAAAGCTAAAATGAAAAGTGTTAAATGGCCTCTTGTTCATTGCACTACCAATCCTTTTCGGTCCAGGGTGTTATCATAAAGGTTTTTTCTATGTTATGTAGGATTTTTTTCCAGATTGTATCCACTCCTGTTTTCTCATTTATTAAAATTCGTTTATTTCTCTCTTTCTATACTTCCTAGAGTAGAAAACTTGGTCTAAGTTTCCATGCACAATTCAAAGTGGGATTAGTATAAGTGTTATGTCTCCATTGGTTAATGGTTTTGTTGATGATTTCTCTACTTCTTCCCATTTGTATGAAGATAATTTCTCCCATGTCCCAAAGTCCCAAAAGGTGGAAGCATGGGAATAACCATTGATAAGAGACTACTATAAGTTGTAAAATAAACTGAATTCAATAAGAATCACTCCCATGAATGCTATAAGTTGTAAAATTATAAAAGTTTGTCGACAATTAAAAATCACAAGTTCTAATACTACAAAATAGTATAGATCATGAAACAAAGAATGTAAGTACTAACAAGGAAGATTGTATCTTTGGTTTTGAGTTTCTCCTTAGAGTCGGTCCATTTTCTATAGATAAGATAAAGATGTTGTTCTCCTGCACTGTGAATAATCATATAGTCGTTTGTCCTTTATCATTTGAATCACAAAGAAAGTGTAAAGTTGTTGTGCCTGAACCTGTGTCGAAACCCAAGGTTGCTGAATTGTATAAAATGGAGCACTGTATCACCTATGCAGAAATACATAAGGAAAAATCTCTAGCTGATATATCTGCTAAGCTAATCAAAGATTGTTGTTCAGAAAGTCCTAACACTTTCTGGAAATATGAGAAATACTTTGTAATTTTTCCTTTTTATCCACTCCAGAAGATCAAGCAATTGAAATATTCAACTAGATTAATGTCTCCTTCAGTTGTAACACTCTTGAAGTAGTTAACCTTTCTAAAGAAGGAATGTACTGCTCCAACTGCACTTCTGGGACAAGAGAAGTTGAAGACAATTTGTCACTAAGTTTAGAGAGCTTTCCTTGTAGTGGCTGAACTTTCTTAGCAAGATCTAAAGGGTGGAAATCATTTTCCAATAGATGATACAAATCCTTCACTTCTTTTGGAACATATGTCATGACACCTTTGGGAAAATTGACACACAATGACAACACCAGCTATACAAAAAAAAAGACATTAACAAAAGCCTTTCAATTTGATTTTTAAAATTGTTAAGAAGCTCTTTACCTATTACACTTACCAGTTCAAAAAGAAGTGTTGGGCGTGATAACTGCAAAAACCAAATATATATCAGAAGAAAAAATAGAAGAACTCTAAAAACATTAGAAAGAACTCTACATAATCACTTTACATATCATACAACAACACACTCATACCCTTCTTTGAAAAACCCTACCATTTATTTGGTATATATTTTAGGATCCAAACTAAATCATTTAACATTTTTCACTTTGTGGAAGTGGATAACCTTCTGTTATCCAACATAGAACTTGAATTTCTCCATAACCATTTCTCTAATGAAAAGCCTCGACTACATTGACATGCTCTTCCTTTTGTTTCCCTTATAGTCCATGTCACTTGAATTGTCAAGTGAATCCAAAAAGTGTCCCATTCTTCTGGTTTCTTTGGATAAAGACTGGTGAAAACTCCTCAAATCCAAACTAATTTTAGAACCATAAAATACTAGGGTGGGGTTTCGATGTTTGCAAAGCAATTATGGCAAATATCTTCAGCAATAACATATCAATCCATGGACATGTGTGGTTATGGGGAGTGGTAAATGAGGGTTTGTATGCTTTGTTAATGCTTTTGAGCTTTAAGTGAGAAAATAATAAGTCATATTGAGAGTCTAACATTTAACATTCGATGAGAATAAATGGATTAGGAAAATTTTTGTTTATGTTTTTGAGGTTTAAGTGGGTGTTAACACTCTGTTTTTAACAGTTGATTCGAGGGCTTGACAGAGGTTCGGTAAGGGTCCCAGCACCTCAAATCTCATGTGACCATCCTTTAATGAAGAAAGCGGCAGGTGTATTGTAGCATTGGGCATGATCCCTATTCAAGGGCTGCGATTGATAGAAGGAGGATCAACGGTTCTGAACCAGTTCACACGAGCAAACATGCGCGATCAAAGTTTCTGTCCTGGAGTGCGAAATGTGTTAAAGATCGGTAGATTTCGATAGTTGAGGTGAAGCCTAGGGCATATCTACAGCCTACAATAATTTTTCACTCCATACTTGTGCGGATAAAGCCGCAGTCTCAAATCATGAAAAGGGGTAGAGGTCGCAAAGATCAACGGTTGCAATGAAGAAGAGGATAGAGCTATGGCTATGGTTCATTTCACAAGGCAAATTAGCACAGACGAATATTTGAGTTCTTCATTGCGAAAAAGGGTGGGGCCCATTCTCGATCGACGGCTCAGGACGTATCGCGATCCAAAATACCCACGGTGTTCAGAAGAGAAAGGTTGGCAGTAGGATGAATGGAACGTGGACAGTGGATGTTAAAGATTCCTTCGATCGGATGGCTAAGAAGACTCCCGAAGTACAAATCTCCCACCCATTGTGGAAATGACAGTGGAGGGGGCGTCCACACGTGTAATCTACCTCATCACAGATTAGTCAATTCCTCCGATGCCATTCGGGATATGCCTAAGGTGGGAATCATTTCCACGAAGTAGGGTGGTATGAGGCTCTGCGTTGTTCGCTTGCATTATCACATGCCGCATCTCCATGATGCTTGTTTATAATTGTAAAAACGTGGCGATAGTCCACTCTTTGTGCTGTTAACATCGGATGGTGACTTGTAACAACGTTTTATTCGGTAGTATTAGCAATAGGATTGTATAAAAACGCTCCTGATAGAGGGAGAAAGGAGTTAGTGAATTGGATTGGGAAACAGTCCTGGGCTGAGGCTCCCATTTGTAAAGCTTGATACCTTTGTATGAGAAAATTGTAGTGGAAGCTTGTCATTCATAGCAAAGATTCTTGTGTTGTTGTTTTTCACAATAAGTGCTTTCCTTTTACGTGTAAATTGTGTTTTCTTGTTTCCACTCCATTTTGTTTATTTCTTCATGCCTGCAACATAGGGTATAGTGGTTCGGAATTTGTACTTGTTATGCTCCGACTGCTGTTCCAGGAATTAACAATGGTTCTTCTAAAGTTACATGGAATTCATCTCGCTGATGTTCCATGCGATGGACTGTCCCTCCTTGTCCTCTAAAACGTTCGCTAAAATCTCCTAATTGGGAAATCAGTAGTTGTCTTGCCTCTATTTGCTACCTTTCATCATTCTTTCATCTATAACCATTTCTTACGCAGGTTTTGACTCCATTTTCCCATGGTCCCTTATCCCCTGATAATCCCACCATGCACCTTCCTCAACATAATTTGCCCCATTCAGTATCCTAGCCTCCTGATTATGCTGATTGAAAATCCTTTGCGGAGTAGACTCTAGTGACACATAACACTGAAAACCTTATGTGGATCTTCTCTAGTGATGAACAAGAGATCCCTCTTTGACTACGCAGGGCCGGAGGCTCAACTTAAAGTGGTTCTGCTATTGGCCGAGAGCGGCCTCCCCTCGCTCTACCTTAGGGGCCCAAAATATCGGTGCTAACAAACTGGCACCGTTGCCGGGGACCAAACTTGAATATCCTCCCCTGGAAGAATGACAAAGATTTAGATCTAACTATTGATGGTGAACAATTGGTCAAACAATAAGAAGGTTGAGAACTTTTCACCTATCGACTCCACTCTTGAAGGATTTAGGCTTCAGCGACTCCGTTGCTGGTATGATCCAGAAAATCTAATGACCGAGGAAGACTGGACGATCCTGCCTAGAAAATGGACCCCTCTTAAAGCTAAAAAATGCACGGTGGAAGGTACAGGCACTTGAGTCCACGTTTCTTCCAGGATGCCTTATCCTACCTTGTAAGTTTGCTCTTGTCTTTTCTAAAATTTATCAAAACAACTTTCTATAGCCCAGCTCATCCTGAGCAAAGGCATGGACATATTCTTGTATATTCTTCTTTACGAACCAAAAGCGTTGCATCATCTTGTACATCTGGTTTCGGCCTAGATTTTCATCTGGGGGCTCTCGATATCAGAGGACACCCCTGTGAAATTCATGAAACCTTGGGCAATAGTTTGGCTATCATACCTAACCTTGTCTCCCCCAATTCTCCAGGCCGATATAAATTTCTGCAATTACCTCCTGTTCTCCATGATTTTTCCGCAAAATATTACAAGTACCTCCCCAAGTTCAATGGAAAATCTGAAAACTTGACTGTTGAGAAACATGTACAATCCTTTGGTCATTTCTATGATCTGTTTGAGATAGAACATGACGACATATGCATGCGGATGTTTTCTCTATCCTTGCAAGAGGATGCCAAAGTCTGGTTTAAACACTTGTAGACTAAGTCCATTAACACTTGGGAAGAGCTTTCCTGCACATTCTTGAGTTTTTTGGGAAGGAGCCAGCCATTGGAGTAGATGATTTCAGATTTTTATTCTTTGAGGAGACATGAAGGTGAGGCCATATCCAATTTTAATAGAATATTCACAATATTTTATTATAACATGCCTAAGGAGTTTCAACCTCTTGAGAACGCTGCTAAGATCTATTACACAGCCGTCTTTCATCCTGACCTGTCCTTGCTTCTTTTGGAGAGAAAATCAACCACCATGCAGTAGATGTTCACTGATTGCTTGGAGGTTGAGGAAAAACTTAAGATGTCTAGGAAGCTGTCAGATCAGGACAATGGTGGTGAAATAACGGATGCATACAAATTGGTTGGTCCCTACAAGCAGAAGAAGGAAGCCTATGGCCCGTCAAAGATCTCTCATGATATGCAGAAAGATGATCGGGCCGAGGCTGAAATAAATGGTCCCACAAGACTATTCTTTGAAGATGGTGACCTGCCCCGCTCCTGGTCAACTAAAGATGATTTTGAGAAGGAGCTTGGTGCACTTGTGTATGACGAATATGAAGAAGAGTACCTGCAGAATGATCCGGCTGTTGAAACAACACCTTCTGATGAAAGAAGTCAAAGTGCAATGAAAAATCAGGAGGCAAAGTGAGAAAATATGATGAGGGCACTGGAGGTGATAGCTTACCCTTATGCTATGCCTCTTTTGAATTGATAAGGAATATAATCAAGGCCTCCAAGCAAAAGCAGAAAGAAATGGAGGTGGTGCAAGCCCAAAAATTGTACAAAAAGGGAGGCAGATGTAGCAGTTTACAGATAAACAATTTTTCTAATACTCTATTTTCAAAAACACCACCCCAACCATAAGAAGTATGCCTACTCGGTTCCAATGGAGAATCTGAGGACCTCCCTCTCGAATCACATCAAACCTTTGCTGCAGAAATTTTGGACAAAGAGAGGGATATTCCATTAGAGAAAGATTCTGAGGGTCCTCTTCTGCAATCTCCCAAGTGTGAGCCTGACGACTCCCTAGAAGCAGGAAGCTCTAGACAACTTTCCCATGATCAGGTGACAGAACGTGCTGGAGGTTGCCATGAATTCTATGACCCCGTGGGCAAATACATGGAGGGTCTGGGTGAAGGCAATGATTGGTCATGTCTCTGCCTTAAACATCAATTTGTTTATCATTCCCTTCTCCCATTATCTGTTTCATTTTTGTCCATCGAGCACCATGCAAGAACAAGAATATTAGGAAAGTTTCTTGATTAGCTTCACTGGCAGTCCGACTTCACTTAGTTGGACTTATGTACAAAGTTAGGTAGACTAGGTAGGAGAAAATAAGCTCATATATTATCAAGCATTTCCTTCATTACTGTTTTCAGTTTATTTCCATTTTCGGTTACCAGCACAGGTTTACAGTCGCCAGCATGATTTGCAAGAGTGGCACAAATTCACTGGAGAAGAATGGAAGTGTCTAAGAAAATCTGAAGGCAACCCAATGGATTCAACACTTGGTCTATAGGGGTTCTTTGCTACCTCTCTAGGAGGATAGCATCCCTCGTGGAGCCGGTTGTTAACACTCTGTTTTTAATAGTTGATTCGAGGGATTGACAGAGGTTCGGTAAGGGTCCCAACCCCTCGAATCTCATGTGACCATCCTTCAATGAGGAAAGCGGTAGGTGTATTATAGCATTTTGCATGATCCCTATTCAAGGGCTGTGATTGATGGAAGGAGTACCAATAGTTCTGAACAACTTCGCGCAAGAAAACATGTGCGATCAAAGTTTCTATCCCGTAATGTGAAACGTGTTAAAAACTGGCAGCTTTCAATGATTGAGATGAAGCATGGGGCAGATCTACAACCTACAATAATTTTGCACTCTATACTTGTGCAGATAAAGCCACAGTCTCAAATTGTTAAAAGGGGTAGAGGTTGCAAAGATCAACGGTCGCGTGAAGAAGAGGACAGATCTACTGCTATGGTTCATTTCGCAAGGTGAACTAGCACAGATGAATATTTGAGTTCTTTGTTATGAAAAAGCATAGGGCCCATTCTCGATCAATGGCTCAGGACGTATCACTATCCAAACTTCCCATGGTGTTCAGAAGAGAAAGGTTGGCAGAAAGATGAATGGAACATGGATGGTGGACGTTAAATATTCCTTCGATCGGATGGTTGAGAAGACTCCCAAAGTACAGATCTCCCACCCAATGTGGAAATGACAGCAGAGGGGGTGTTCACACGTGTAATCTGCCTCATCGCATATTGGTCGATTCCTTTGACGTCATTCAGGATATGCCTGAGGTGGGAGTCATTTTCACGAAGCAGGGTGGTACGAGGCTCTGCGTTGTCCGCCTGCATTATCACACGCCGCATCTCCATGATGCTTGTTTATAATTGTAAAAATGTAGAGATAGTCCACTCTCTGTGCTATTAATGATAGATGGTGACTCGTAACAGCTTTTTATTCGGTAGTCTTAGCAATAGAATTGTATAAAAACACTCCTGATAGAGGGAGAAAGGAGTTAGTGAATTGGATTGGGAAACAATCCTGGGTTGAGGCTCCCGTTTGTAAAGCTTGATAACTATGTATGAATAAATTGTAGTGGAAGACTATCATTCACAGCAGAGACTCCTATGTTGTTTTTTTTCCCAATAAGTGCTTTTCTTTTACGTGTAAATTGTGTTTTCTTGTTTCCACTCCATTTTGTTTATTACTTTTCATGCCTGCAACATAGGGTATAATGGTTCAGAATTCATACTTGTTATGCTCTGACTGCTGTTCCAGGCATTAACAATGGTTCTCATAAAGTTACATGGAATTCATCTCGCTAATGCTCCATGCGATGGATTGTTCCTCCTTGTCCTCCAAAATGCCCGCTAAAATCTCATGATTGGGAAATCAACAGCTATCTTGCCTCTGTTTGCTACCTTTCGTCATTCTTTCATCTGTAATCATTTCTTGCACAGGTTTCGACTCCATTTTCCCATGGTCCCTTGTCCCTTGATAATCCCACCATGCACCTTCCTCAACATACTTTGCCCCATTCATGATCCTAGCCCCCTAATTATGCTGATTGAAAATCCTTTGCAAAGTAGACTTTGGTGACACACAATACTGACAACCTTGTTTTGAGCTTCTCCAGTGATGAATGAGAGATCCCTCTCTGACTGCGTAGGGCCAGAGGCGTAGCCTAAAGTGGTTCTGCTGTTGCTCAGGAGCGACCTCCCCTCACTTGACCTTGGGGGCCCAAAATCCTGGTGCTAACAGTGGGAATACCTATCATGAGTATATTGTTCTCTACTTCTATGAGCACGAGCACCACTCTCCGGATCTCACCTACCGTAACATTTATTGGATATGCCACTTACAGTGAGATTGGAAGTAAATCCACTCACACACTTTAAGGTCTTGCTTATGGTAATAGCTCTAGAGACAAGCCAGGATGCCTTAAGCTCCAAGTGTTTAGGTGGAAATTAAACCGAATACCCAGGATAATACATATGGAATAGAGCTAGAGAAGAGGCTACGATAGGAATAGGAGCATATCTAGGCAGTGCTAGAAATATTGCTAGTCATAGCGGACCTGGGATCATCATGAGCTGGGATTGGCTTAGCTTGGATACTTGACTAGGATGGAGACATTCAATGAGAATAAATGGATTACGAAAATTCTAGTTTGTTTTCAACCATTCGAATTCCAATATATTAGAAGATACACAAACAATGTGGCAAATTGGCTTGCCAACAAATCTATTTCAATCCAACCAACCTTGTCAATATTTCAATCATAAAACCATTAGGGAGAAAAATGAATGGATTCTCTAGGTGATAAAATAATTAGGGGTAATCCCTCCTCTTCCCCTTTCCATCGTATTAGAAGCCATTAATGGGGATCGTGGGGACCTTGTCCCATATTAATGGTTACTTTCAAGACAATTTCCCCTTGAGTCGGTGATGAGTCTGTCATAACCTCGCCATGATAGAGAATGGAAAAACTATTTTAATCCCCTTCCTCATGCTCACTAATATATCACCACTGCGTAGAGTAGAGAAAGCATATACTCTGTTTCTCCCTTGTTCTCAGATAAATGAGCGATAAAATAGAGGGAGAGAGAAAGGTGTATTTCAATAACAAAAACATAAAACTATTAACTGTAATGTTGTTTGAAGAATTTATTTTGTTAGTTTTTATGTTTTCCTTGCACTATGGTCTTTGGTGTCTGGAGACTAAGCCAATATCTCAACTTGAATAGCCATTGAAATCTACAAATCTATTGTCCGACTGGATTCTTTTTAAAGGCGCCTAGAAGGGACTAGCCCTCTGTATATCAAATAAAATATCGAGATATATGAGAATATCAAATAGTAATTTATTTTTTAATATTTCAAATAAAAAATATATATTTATTAATAATATATGAAATAAAATATCAATATGTGAGGATATTTAATAACATATTGAGTAAATTTAAATAACAAAAATATAAATAAAATATAAAAAAACATTAATATTTGATAATAAAATATCTATAAATATCATCCAAATCTTATAATCAATTTTTAATAATCGAATATCTATAAATATCATCCAAATCTCATAATCAATTGTATTATCTTTTAATATCTATTTTGATCTTTCATATTGGTGCAAATTTGTTATTCAATTTTTTGTCCAATTTATTATCCATTATCATTTTCTTTTAACAAAAACTAGTAGAGATTGTATATTAAACAACTATAAAAACCAACCAATAATTAAAAAAAAATTGCCCAAAGGACCATATTCTCCAATTTATTATCCATTATCAATTTCTTTTAACAAAAATGAGTAGAGATTTTATATTAAACAACTATAAAAACCGGTGAAGGATTTACAAAATTTTCCTGAAGGACCATATTGTGTTGAGAATATCAAAACATGGTACTATACTGTGTAATGAAATGTAGAATTTGTGTCATCTATCGTAATGGTACTATCCATCATGGTACACATTGTAATCGTAATGCATCATCCAGGAAGTGAGTCTAGAAACATTCATACCCTAGATATTGTATCCATCAGTGGCAAGATTCCTTGCATTTGAGAAGGCGTTTACATCATTTAATCCTAATTGATCGATTCTATAAGTGTTTTTCCTCAACTCATATATTCACACTTGATATATTGTACTAGGTTCCTTGGGATCCCTCATCATCGTCGAGGGGTCACCTCGCATCTATTAATGGTACCATAATTGAATAGTAATTGGATAGTTCTAGCATCTTTGACATTAGCATGTCTATTCACATGAATAGAGTCACACCATTGAGGGTTGAGATGAAGACCTTGGGTTTAGGGGTTGCATTACTCATCCTTGTTTTTCCTCCCAAGTTGCGTTGGAGTTATATTACTAGTCCGGACATTGTATGAGGATCATTCATGCACTATCAATGGTGTTATTTGTTCTCCTAACATGTATATTGCATATTGCACCATAGATACACGTTATATTGGTTGGTGGATATGATCTCATTGGTTTACATAGATCCACATTGTATTGGTTGGTGGCTAAATTGCTTTTCATGACATGGATGCACTTTGTAATTTTCATGGTCGTGATCTTACATTTTATTCATGGGTCCATAAAATAATTTTTTTCGTCCATGCTTTGTTATACTTTTACCTAGCATGGGTATGCCCTCCTTAGGGATGATATATATAATATATATATATATATATATAATCTAGGTTGATGTGTTTGTAGATTCTCTCTAGTTTCTTGTTTTCATGACCTTTCCCCGACACATTTTATTTATAAAGTATTTCAGCCATCATCTTCTCTTTTGGCCTCACACTTTAGGGGACATCTATTATACCTTTATTTTCAACCTTAGAGATTCATTGGAGATACTTCATTCTCTAGCTGAGACACTTACCTTTGTACCTTTCTCTGCCCTATATTACCCATTCTTTTCCCATCTTATCACCACCATTACCCTTTTGTATGTCTTTGGGTGGGTGATGGTTAGTTTGCCAGTCCTCACTACATACGTGTAGGTGGGTGATACCATCAAACCTTGCATGCATTTTGGAGGGGGATATGGTCCACCTTTTCTTTATTTTTGGCATCATTTCAAGTGAATCATTTGTAGGACTTGGATCTAATTCAACTAGCATGGGAACTCACACACCAAGTCAAGCCCATCCATCACTTCGAGTCTAGATTCATCCTCCACTCACCTATTTATTAAGGCTATTTCATGAGGAAAGACAAAATATTCTTGTGTATTTTTATGATGAGGAAATTATTTTGATTTCCTCAACCATTGTATCCATCCTATTTCTTGCAATGTTAGAATGTTTTAGATCAAGAGCATTGGAAGATATCTACACCATAAACAAAAGGTAATATATGATTGTGCACCTCTTGTCATATTGTTATATATATATATATATGATTTCCCCCCTCCATAATGATGTGTATGAGTGTTTGTGTTCATATATGTTTTAAATATGCATAACTCATAGCATGTATATGATGGATATTTTTGGCATCATTCCACTAAACCAAGTTCAATTTTCCTTACTGTTGACACATACATAGTAAGTAAAGATGGTCGATCTGTTGGAACATACACACCATATAAATATACATATATAAATCATGTCTCATTGATATTAACAATCAACAATATTATGTCAATATCAGCATGACAAATTCATAAAGGTTCCTACACAATATTAATAGACATTATGGACATACAGATTTAACGTGGAAACCCATATGTGAAAAACCACAAAATCACTCTTCATCTGGAATGAGTAATATCTACAATGATTTTGGTTTGCGCACATAAATTGCATGCCTCTCTCAAGATCTTCTTTACAATACTATGAGTTTTTTCTATCTTTCTCTTGCTCTCATGTCTTCTTTCCTCTCTTTGCCGTCCTCTTCTTGTGATCAACTTTCTATGTCGAGATATTCCTCCATATTGTAGTAAGAAGGATATATCAATGTCATTCTATCAGACACATAAGAGTCATAAGGTTCATTAGGGTCATTATAAGAGTGATCCACTCACAACTTAATGGACCGAACTTATATAGTTTTTGCAATACTTCCTCTAACCAGTGATTTGTTCTCAACTAACAATCGACTGATTCTCTAATGAAACCAATAAATTCCATTCCATTAATAAAGGCTCTATTGTTCCGATTTACATTCATTCCCATTCCCAAAATATACTACTTTTCTAACTTTCTCAATGTTTAAATATATTATTTCCTAAAAAATAGGTCAAATTCGTAGATTCAACTTACTCTCTCCGTTTCCATCGCGGATTTGCTCGCCTTGTGACCATATTCTTCACATTTTCGATCAAAAAAGGTATGCACTTTCCTAGGGCCAACAAGTCCCCAAAAATCCGGCTCATCCCAAGCCACCTAAGCTAGAGATATATGTTGCATCGAGATTATTATGAAACTCCTGACAAGTTTTCATCACTTATTCTGCTTGTATCTGAGCATATTCTTTAACTTTATGAATGTTTCCCACAAGTTTGTAGCTAATAATGTACTGATTTTTCAACCCATTTTACTACCAATTCCTTTTGCACCTACTCATGGACCAGATGGATGGTCCTTGCAACTTGTTAAGCTTAATCCTGGATCTTTGTGACACATTCAGTTCAACATTGTTGTTGTGTTCGTAGTTTGGAAATATGTTTCTTCAATCTTTTCAATTTGACATTCTTGTTCATTTTCTCAATTGGAGGCAACTTCTTTAATGGACAATGTTCTAAATTTTCAACCCTTGTTGCTACTAGCACCTTTTGCACCTCCTGATGGACTAGATAGGTGGTCCTTGTAGCTTGTTATGCTTAATCCTAGAGCTCTATGACACGTTCTATTCAACATTGTTGTTTTGTTCATAGTTTGGAAACCTACTTCTTCAATGTTTTCAATTTGACATACTTGCTCATGTTCTCAACTGGAGGAAACTTCTTTAATGGATTTTTTAGCCCAGTCATATTTTCCTCTATAGTACGAGGCTGCTTTGTGACTTGCTCCACCTCTCCATTGTCCATCAAGGCTTCCTAAGAATGAGAAACCTATGTGTATTCTTTGGAACAAAGTTCCTCAACCTCCTAAATCTTTTGGATATTCTTAGTTACATCCTTTTTTCATGCTTCCAGTACCTCAAGGGGTGTATTGGGAATCATATTTGCTTCTATCTCTATAATTTGTTGGCGGAGGTTGGAAGATACTTACTCAAGTCAAATAACTTGGGATTCCAGGAGCATTTCAGATGTAATTTACTCTTCTAAGAATTTGTGGCATGCTAGGAAATAGCATGCTCCAATATTTTCTTGTTTAGCTGCCATGTATATGCTTTCTACTCTGTCTCGTGAAATTTGGTCTTGAAATATGTGACGATATTCTTCGAATTTTTCAGTTGTTCCACTATTGCTTGATCTCTCGGATTGATCTCATATACTGTATCCTGCTAAATGTTATGCAGTACGAACAAAGGGATCACAAAAAATTTGACACTTACATGACCAATGTCTTTGATCATGGTGTTATCTTACAATTTTCCCAAATCAAGTGCCTTAGGAGACACTTGAATATTTTGGTGATATCATTGTGATGGTACTTTGATAGGTCAATCCTCAAAAGGACCGAATTCTTGCGACTTGAACTGGAATGGGTCCCAACAAACCACTACTCTGACTTCTTTCTCTGCATTAGAGAGACTCTACAGTAAATCAGTGATTCCTATGACCAAGTCAGTATTCTTCTCATCAATCTTATAGAAAGTTTCATTAGCCAGTTCTTCCATTCTATCAACGATGAGATTGCAATACTCATTGGTAAGTCCACTGACTCCAGAAGTTTTATCAACCTTCCTTTTCTTATGACTTTTCTTAGGTTCTTCAGATATTTTTCTCTTGTCGCCCAGTTTCATATTCGTTGGGGTCATACTGGATTATTCTTTGATTTCATAGGGGTATTTGCGTGGGCTATCTTCTTCCTGTTTATATTCTCCTTGATTTCTCGACGTATCCTATCGTGGGTCAATTTCAATAGATAGTTGATCATCTATGATAGGTTGTCTCCATTCTTCAGGCCAGTCTTGAATGATCGTCTCAATGCCTCCATCGATTAACAAAAACTCAGTGGTCAACCATTGATTCTCAAGGTATTGTTGTGGTTTAAAATAGACGTGGTGAGCCACACTAGAAAATATTATATTCTTGTGAAACCACTGGACATTCTTTGCAGCAATTCGAGATTGGTTCCCAATATCATTCTTTAGTGCATCATCGTGTAAATAAAACTCAATGTTATTTTCAGTTTTTCTGCATGATTTTTTCTTCTCGTAGCATAGGTTTGGTAGTGTGCCCCTTGACATGGAATAGGAACGTCCATCCCTTAGTATTTTGGAAACTCATACCACACAACAAAGGATATCAAAATTAGTAGCCATGAACAAGTAAAGGGGTTACATTTCTCTTAAGTGTCAGTGTCATCGACTAATAACTCATTCAGCATATAGGTCAACCAATTCATTTGCACACCCGCAACACACTACTCTTCTACAATAATGGTATCGAGAATACACTAGTTCGGTTGCATTTTTCTAAGCATCTTGCTAGATATCACTTTCGTCATGAAATTGACAGCTTTTGTTGATGTATTTGTAACTTCAGAATGTATTCACTCGTATATCTTATGTATTGTACCCTGATGTTTATTTCGGGAAGTGTCTGTAATGTATTTGAGTCATGTCATGCCTCGATGTTCCTATCGGGAGATTCAATAATGTAAACAAGTCATCTAAAGTCATTGTGGGTAACCCTCCTATTGATCAAGGGTTAAAGTCCCCACAGTTGTGGGGCACTAGGGTTATTAGACTCTCCTAGAGATGTCAAATCTAGTAAGTAATTGTTAAGTGAGGCTGACATGTTAAAGTGGATATTATGTGAACGAAAGAATATAAATAGAGAGTGAGCCTCTCTATTTATCCCACACACACTCACTCACTGGGGCGCATGAGTGAAGAAAAGAAGATGGGATCAGAGAGAAAGACTACTGCTATCGGGAGATCATCTTTATGTTTTTGGGTTTTACTTTTGGTGTTGATTCTATCTCTGAGGAAGTTGTAGGGTTTTATCCTTTATGGTTTCCCTGAGGAAAATCTTTGTGTCTATTGTCTCTTGTGTTTGATTGTTGTGCTTGTTATTCTCTCAGTTAAAGATCGTAAAATAATGCTAGCTTGAATGATAAAAATATAACATGGTATTAGAGCTACCCTGAGAAGAAGACATTGTGCAGCTATAGAAGCTAGGGATTCTTACCTTTTGGGTCTCTCTCCACAATCCATCAGTAAAAGTATTCTAGGCTGACTCTCCATTGAAGGGCGCATCTTTCTGTCGAAGCAGAATTTGATTCCAGGCATTTTCAGTTTTTAGTGCAGGAAATTAGGGTTTTCTACAGAAGAGGAATTTTTTAGTGAGCCCAGCATAGGATTTATCTCCTCATCAAAATCAAAGTTTAGAGTCCTGGGTCAATATTTTTGGTTGGGTGTAACTCCAGGAAAATCAAACCCTAGTTTGACCCCGAGTTGGAAAAACCCTAAATACTAAAACTGATAAGTTTTGGTACATTCACTATATCTAGGGATTGGAGAAGGATCAAGCGCTAAAAATTTCATAGGACAAATATAAACTCATTATTTACACTGTTTCCAAAGTTAAGCCTCAGATTCACTATATTCTAGGAGATATGATCCCTCGACGTTAGGGTTTTGGCCTCTTCCAAGATTCACCCTTAAAGAGGACACCTGAGGCAAATTGCTATATCTCGGGCTACAAAGGTCCAAATGAATTTTCTGAAGTTGTTATAGAAAGGGCATGGAATGTACTTTCTGTGGTATAAGTTTTAGACCCCGAAGATGAAACAATGACACGTGGAAGTCTGTACAACTTCACTATGCTGAACAGTCTTGAAACAGGTCACCTTGCGAAAACGATCATAAGTCCCAATTGGTGAAACCAATTGTCATAACCCCAAATTTTCACAAAAATTAAAATTTTTGATGTAACATAAATTTTCTATAGTCACAGTTTGTTAACTGCTAGCGGTTAACGGAAAAATGAAACAGTTAACAAAAATATGATTAACTTAAACACATAGAAAATTAATACTATTTAATTTTTGATATGTGATGTAAATAATCTGCATTCAGTTGTTTCTAGCTGTACTGATGATTTGATTTTGTCAAGTAGGTGAGAAGTTATATTCTAACTGGGGCTTACTTAGCAATTTCTAAGTCAGCTGGATTTCTGGATCTTACAGGTTCAACAGGTAGGTTTTTAAACAAGTAGGAGTTTATTACAGCGTTAAATCTAGATATACTTTTTTAGCGTTTATAAACTGCTAGAGTAAAAGTTTGCTTAATAGAGTTCAAGGGTACTACGAGGTAAAGTGACTTTTCTTTACTTGTTTTGCAACTATGTCAGTATTTTAAATTTGTGTCGTAATGATCAATAACTTTGCCATACTAATTTTCTTTTATCAGAATGACTTCTACTTTATATAAATCTTCTTTCCACCTATACGCTAAGTTATTTACCAGTTCTTAATAGAGCTCATGATTTAGTATATCAACACTCTTACTAAAACAGGAGTTTACTGATGTTGTTATTTCTAGAATGTTTCAACATTGCTTATAAGTATGGAAATAAATCTAAGTCCTTCCAAGAAACAAGCTTACAATAGAACCCTCAGCTTTACTTTTAATTAAGCTTTAGTAAGGCAAATATATCAGCTTATTATTGTACTATATTTATAAATGATCATTTGCACAATTGTCGTCAAGTTGTGATTCCTATCTTCCAAGTTTCTTCATGACATAAGTAATGTGGTGAAATTACATCACCACATTATTTATTTATAATACATAGTGATGCTATATTTATTCCTGGATAGTTTTACTATCTTTTACTACCAAGTCTAACCTAGCCTTGGTTTAATTCATTTAGAGCTTTGGTTCCTTATGGAGACCTAACGATTACAAACTTCCAAGAATTTTATCTTACTCTATGGTACTATAGACTATACATATAAGTGTAAGAGTTATTTCAAGTTGTAAACACTTTTGATTTTTATATACACCTTGTTCATTTATAAACTAAATTCTTACACTAGTTCTAACAACATAGTCTTACATTGTAATGTATGAATAAATGATTATTATTAGAACTAGTAACTTATGATCAAGGACATATACCCTACTATGGATCTTTCCATAGTTGTTATTTTACCAACAAAAGATTTCAAGGTCTACATAAAACAAGGGTTAACGATGCAATATAAATCTTTATCTTTTCCATTGCTTACCTTATGGTTTATCTTTGTAATGATATGTTTTGACTTTATAACTACATTATCATTGTAGTTACTAATTAAATTATTGACAATAATTTGTTGTCCCGACAATGCAGTGACAACTATATCATTCAATCCACTATGGACTGAATAATTTGGTGGGCATGTGGAATAGCCACCACCGTGCAATGCATGATTTAAAAGCCTACAACACAACCCTAACTTCTCATTCTTCGTCAAGGGTTTGGTCTTGGAACTGTCTGGTTTTACTGCGGCCATGAGGGCTCACTTATTCTCGTCTCCAGCTCCATTGTTTGTGTGTAAAGGAGTGTTGCCACTCTAGTGTGTGGAATGCGAGATTCACAGCTCACATTTGGTTTTATTTCTTCTTGCATTATGCTGTCGTGAGGGTAGTGTTACTCTGTCAGTAGTTTTTAGTGTCGATTCCTTTCGTGGCTAATGCAAAAACTTTTATCCTGCTCCAACGTCGGTGTAGTATGTATTGTGAGCCCCGTCGCCTATGTCACAGGTGAGTGTGAGGGTTTGTACTATTCGTTGTTCTGGTTCATTTCCTCTGTGGCTCCAGATTCCTTCGCTTCTAGGTAAAGAATTTATCTTACAAATGTTATAAATTTCAAGTTAGAATTACAGTTATAAAACTCAGTTTCTAATAAAGGTTTTTGGTCTGCACTTGCAGGTTACAATTTACATTTTCTCTTGGAAGAATCCTCTTCACATTTGGATTGACATCAAGACCAACGGGAAAGCCCCGGTTACAATGTGGCAACTCCTTGCTTGTAAAGATTAGGGGAAAAGAGTTTCAGTTGGAGAAGAAATATGACTTCAGTTCCTTTGGTGTTTTAACTGCTTAGCTCAATTGTTATTTAGTTTTTGGTTATTAAAATGTAGTAGGGTCACTCCGGCTTTGATGCCATGACTTTTAATTCACTTTTCTTGACTTAATAACAGGTTTACAGCCTTATGGATAAGTAATGTCATACTCTATTTCTTACTATGTGGAAGTTCACCTGTCTTCATGGTTTTAATGGTTCTCTGTTTTTAATACCCTGATAAATTATACATTGCCTTATAAAGGATATTACAGTAATTAAAGTTTTAATAATTAGATTATTAGTTTTGTTTTCAAACCCTCGCCACAATGCTGGGAAAAAACAACCTTGAGCCGAGTGAAGTAATTTGGTTATATCTTTAGCCTTTCGGCTTGACAGAGTAATGCATTTGGTTTTAAAAAAAAAGAGATTTTAATTTAGAGCTCTGTATCGTTTATGCAATAGTTTCATAACCTGTAAATTATGGTTATGTATATTTAGAGTCTTTCCTTCTTCGACTATTAATAATGATAATTACTGTTTAATGTTTCTCTTGTAAATAAATAAAGTTGATGTGAAGACTGTGAGCTCAGTCATAAGGTAAAATTTATTTATTTACACTTATGAATTAGGATAGAATACTAGGGTTACTGTAGAAGAACCCTTATATAAATATATTTTTAAATTATTAGTTGTGTTGGTTTTTGTTTACCTCTTTTTCATTGTTACAATAGTATTGAAATTATTTATCCTGTTAAAATATTTCTTTTCTTTTAATTAAAAGAGTTTATAAAAAAAGTTACTGTAAGTTCTTGATATAAGACTGTACCCACTTGAGCGCATACTATAGTATTCTAATTTTTAATTTGTTTATTTTGTTTTAAAGAATACTTTTATAAAAAGAATGAAAGTAGAACCAGGGTTAGACCCTCAAGTTAAACTTACACAGATTTAGAGCTTGTATGGTAAATAATTATTTCTTGAATAAGTAAGTTCTTAGCTTTAATCTATTTACTGTTTACGTTCAAGTTTACATTTGTTTATTGCTTTGTTACTTAATAAAGATTTAGATTTATGTAATGATTAAAAGATTGACTCTGTAACTTTGATTATTTCTTTATTAATAATGTTTGTAAACATAATCCTATTCTAGTACATATTAATAATAGTTTATGATAAAGATTTAAGTGTGATTAATACCTTGTTGGATACTTAACTGTATCCCTATAATTTTTATTGTATCAGTATATTTCTTTACTATAACTCTATTGTAGTACTACTATTTATTTTCCAACATTTTTACATAGATATGCTCATTAAAACAATAAACATAAATAACCAGAACACTGTTCTTTTTAATAATAATTTACACACTGAATTAAATTACTCTACTATCTACAGAATATAGAACCATATCTATTATTTTCAATATCTTATCATTTTCTTTCATCTACTTTAAATATTCTATCTATGCTAGAGTACGGCATAGTTTTCTAGGTGTGGAAAAACACAGTCTAGAAATTATTTCCATTCTAACACATTACTTTTCAAATTCATTTCTTCAATAATCTAAAAAGACTACTAAATTCTAACATTTTACAAACTGGATATGTAACATTCATATAACAGTCAGGATCAGATTTATCTAACTAGTACAGTAAAACAAAATAATGTAGAACCTATTTAGGATAGATGACAACAACATTAGGAGGCCTTTCCTCCCTACCAATCTCTTGGAGAGCACTCAAACAACGCTTCCTCAGGACCCCCGAGCCTATTCCTGGTCTTCTTGGCTGATAACTGGTGGAGAATGCAAACAGTAGACTAGTCCAATATCTCAGTAACACACTCTTCTCTCAGCAGTATGATCTTCAGCTTAAAAGCTGCCACTAGATCAATCAGCAGTTATCCCCTCAAACATTTTCCAAATTCCCTTCCATTGAATTTATTTGAAGTACATTCATTCAACCTGAATGATAACCTCTCTAGAATGAGCAGCCTTAGCTCTTTTCAATGGGAATTTTTATAAAGATTTCCTAGCTCTTTTGGGTCAGTTTTCATTAATTGAGCCACCTGCTCTGATTCCACTTTCTTGGGGAATGATGACCCAAAATGTAGGGAGGTTTCCACCTACAACAGTTGGAAGTGGTTTGAGGATGTTCCCACATGTCAGTTTGCTCTCCACCCAGTCTCCTCCACCAATTTGACCAGTAAACATTCTTTTAATAGCTCTCCTAAGCTGTTGTCTCCTCCTTTATTTATTATAAATAAAATATTAAGAATTACATTAAATATCCTTGACTCTGCTGAGTCATCAATTACAATTTAGCATAAAATTTAACATATTGTCCTCAAATAATATAATTTTTTATTTTTTTTTTGTAAAATTGGGGCATGTGACACCAATTGTGATGAAACCTATGGTGTTGGAACAACGACATGTGAGGCTACCGCAGTGCACAATTTCAGACATACAGGAATAGTAATTTCAGAGATATTGTAGGAATAGTATTAGGCCTTTTGGCAGAAGAAATTGGAAAACTAGGGCTCCCTGTTTTGGGAGCTTCCCTCCACTGTTTTCAGAAAAGGAGTACATTGGACAACTAACCTTGAAGAGGTCTATATTTCTATCCAATCAGATCTTAAATATTCCAAGTTTTGAAAATTAGGGTTCCTCTGACAAACCCTAGATCAACCAGCTCTGGAACTAGGACGAACACCTCAAATCAGTAAGATCTAATATTTTGCTATTTTCATTTGAGGTTCTCATTTCCAAGAGATCTATCACATCAGATTGATGATAAGCTTGGTGAATCTGAAAACTTCCAAGCATGGAAGTATATGATCTCTCTGAAGAAAATGAATTGGACACCTACATAAGTAGAGAGGTTCCAGTTCCAGAGGGAGGTGAGGCTAAAAGCTTTACACTAGAAGAACTTGGTCAAGGCCAAGAAGATCAATGTTGATTCAATCATGGATCAGCTTATACCACAAGTGTCTTCCCTAAAGACACCAAAAGAGATGTTTGATTCCTTGACCAAGTTGTTTGAAGGGAAGAACATAAATCGAAATATGAATTTGAGAAAATAGTTGAAGAATGTGAAGATCCAGAATGTAGAGACCATATAGTCATACTTTACAAGGGTATCTCAAATCAAAGAACAACTTGAAGCAGTAGAAGAAGAAGTGGACAATGCAGAAGTTGTGATAACCACCTTGAATGACATCCCCGGATCATGGGATTCATTCATTCAAGGAATGTGTTCTAGAAGGAAGTGATTACTTTCAGAAAGACTCCGGGAAGAGCACACATAAGAAAATGCTCAAATCATAATAAGAGAAAAGAAGATTGGAGCAACTGAATATAAAGATTTCACGATTCAAAGAAGATACCTCAAGCAATGGGGAATACAAAGGACTAAAATCATGAAGAACCTATTATCCATCTTAGCATTTGGATAAGAAATGATGCTATTATGAATGAAGAAGATGATAAAGATGAAGGCTCAAGGAGTCTACCCACGAAACAAATAAAGATAAGTATTCAATTGTCATTTCATGATATTGTTATGCATTTGTTTATATCAGTAGATGTATTATGCATGATAGAATGTTTGCATTAATAACAGTATACTACTAATATGCGTGTGATGGGTAAGTAGTTCATGGTGCTATACAAATCTCCATTGCTACTTATCTAGAATGAAACCTCTTTTCTAACATATTGGATTAGTGCACAATCTCAATGTTGTCCTGGTAGATATGGAAGGCATCTAGAAAAGTGTTATAGGTGATTTTACCACACATAGTGAATCACACTTTTATGGCCTTCCCTGTCCCTATGCAGACTCCTTAGACCCCATGGACCATTTATGTTCCTTTGATGTTTCCTAGATCATCCCTAAAAACATGCAAGAATTTCCATACATGACTTTTAAACCCTTTCTTGCGTACATACGCGGGTTTGACCCCTAAAACTGCGTACATCGAGATGTGTGCAAAAGTCCAAATTCTTTTGGAGTTTTCCTTGATGTGGATCCGACTCACTTGTCTCCTGGCCTTCCCTATGCCTTGATATCGCTCGGATTCAACATTTCACCACCCCATTGATGAGCTATATAAGGAACCCTTTGGATACATTGAAGGCATATGAGGAATTGAGAGCAAGAAAACTATAGTCCATTGTTGTCGAAACTTGTGCTTGAGTCTACATCCCCTTTGTCCCTTGGAGCACTTTTGTGTTCTTCCCAAGCTTATATTTTGCTTGTGAGCTTGCTATCGAGAGATGGAGGACTAAAGTGGTGGAGTCCCAAGTGGAGGACTCGGTTTCTCTGATTCGCAAACGTGCCGACAGAGGTTGTATTCATTGTAATCTCTGATTTTATATCAATAGAAATATCTTTTCCTATCCAATAATGCGTGTTTGAATGAATATTTTATCCATGGATGATTTCAAATGCTTATATGTTATTGATTATATATGCTAGAGTAGAGCTAAAACAATTATATATAGTATGCTTGTCTTGTTTATTGAATGTTGAGGAAGCAATTCATCATTTCAAGCTGAAGTTGGAAAGCTCAACGGGGATCTACACCAACCGTCCAGAAAAAGGTATGAATCGAGATCCTTTAGTGTTAGTTGTTTGGTTTCTCTTGCATATAGGAAAGGATTGATTTTTGGAGTTAAGCTATCTGTTGTGGTACCCCAAGCCATAGGAATTTCTCTCTGTAACAGAATTGGTGACTCCGTTGGGTTGTTCCTAGTAGTTGTCCTTTGGGGGTTTTTATCAGCATTCAATGTTCTTGATTTGTTCTTATTTCTCTGTTTGTATGTCGGGTATGGGGGAATGTTTGCCTGGTAGTGTCTGAACTAGTGTGAATTTTGTCTTAGTTCATCTGTTTGCCTTTATTTTTATACATTTCTCTTCCTGTATGTGATTTTTTTACTCACAGTCACGTATACACGCGGCTTTGATTGCTATATCTGCGTACATACGTGGGTTTACTGCAAACAATCGGGTATGCCCTTAGTTTTACCTTCTAGAGGAAGATTGATTATTGTTGGGTGAATTTTGATGATTGCTGAGTCTCCTTTGATACTGTTAGAGTCTGTATACACCTCTGTTTTTTACCAGAGACATTTTTTTTAGGGTAAATTTTTTTTTTAAGAAGGTTTTTGTCATTACATTTTTTATTTTTTGTTTTGGGATTAGTGAATTAGATTTATTTTACCTTAGTAATGTGTGTGAGTGTTCTTTGATGGTGCTTTCTTAGTCTGGGGGTAGTAGAATCATTCTTTTGCTTTAACATCTCACTTTTATTCAAAAAATTCAAAATATTTTCTTTGTTGCATCATTATGCATTGCACTTTGCATTTCACATGGTACTTGCACTAGATTTCCTTCGAGTATTAGTCAAGACTTCATATAGGAATGACTGCATTTGTCATTTGAAGAAAAATTTTGCATTTCACATAGTAGCATGCCCTGTTTTTCATTCGACACAATGCATTTGCATTGATTGTTAGGTGTGCATTTTACTTCATGTTGTGTCATAACACCATTGGTTGCATGACCATCTATCTCTTTTGATAAATAAAGACAAATAAAATCAACGCTTAATTAAAATGGATTACACTATTTTCTTTGATAGGGTACACCAACAAGATTAGGTTTTAGGGTCTTGGAATAGTTCATTGTGAGTAAATTCTCCAAGACCACTAAACAACAACATGTATGTGTTTGTCCAGGTGAGAGTGTGAAATTCCTTGGTATAACTAGTGTTTCTCAAGATCCTCCTCTCAAAAGGGAGTTAAGCACGAGGCAGTGTCAGTAGTTATTGATTGGGATGACCCCTAGTCATAACTGAGTAGCACCAGACATATTTCCAGGATTGTATTCATATTTGGGGGCTCTTTCGAGAGTTTCGGGCCTTGCTACCCTGCCCATACAGTCAATTCCGCGTATGACTATTCGCCTAAGCATTGATTATATTGAGGTGACCTTAGTTGCTTTACCTAGGTTATCGAGGGGGTACTTGCAAAGGTTATTCTTTAGGTGTTCAGTCCAAGTAGAGGTTGGACAACACAGTCGCTTTATGCGTTGAAGCTGAGGGCCACTATAATTGGTTACATACCTTTGATTGTAGTGTATGGGAGTTTCGAGCCTCTCCTAGGCAAGACATACCTATTGCATTAGGGAGATCACATATCCTCCCCTTGGTTTGATTGTATTTTGGCTTTAGATTTTCTTAGGAGTGTGCTCTTTGTGCGCTAGTTGGCATTTGAGATCGTGGTTACTTGAGTATATTTATGCTCTCTTGAGTTCGGGTCCTTTTATTTTTAGCATGCCTGGTATCACTATCGCCCGTCCTTGGTCCTAGTGTGGACCCTGGTGTCAGACTTGGATGCATCATAGTCCCTTACCCTGCTTATAGATTTGGGAGTGATCACATCCCACCCTCTACTCCATTTGTGGAGGATGTTGACTCCCTTCTCTCGGTCTTTACACTGGTGGTCACCCTCATGGGGGTGGTAGTGGATGCGTGAACTTTGGGTCTACACCTCACTTTCCTTTTTATGTCCCATCGTTCATCGCATTGTTTCCTTTGGGTGCAGTTGTCATGATCATTCCTCCCTATATCCTATAGGTTGGATTCTTTATTGACTATTTTGGGTTGTTTTGGAATAATATGGTTGTCATGTAGGGTCCAGTTTTCGTACACTCTCTCTGAGGTTTTGACCCATTCATGCCTATCACAGGTATCATGTCTAAACTGGAATATAGGTTAGGATTTCACATCTGCTTGCATTTTGCATGACCTTATGACTGTTTCATTTTAACCTTAGGTACGAACCCATTCCATGGTATCACAGAACCTTCATGCTGTTGTTAGAAGTGGTACTATGTGAATGGTAGAGCTTTCCTATACATGGTTGTCCTAGTTAGTTCCCCTTTGCATTTTGTATCCATGCTGTGAGTCCTCTCTTAGGTTCGGGAGTCCTTTGTGTAGTACTACCATGACTTTGAGCAAGAGCTTCATACTCCACTTTATCTTTTTACTAGCCTGTTTCCTCAGGACTCCCTTATGTCAAGTTGTAATTGCACTACCATGAGATTTTCTTGCCTCATTGAGCCTTATGCCAGCTTCCCTGACTCTGAGTATCAGCCATATAGCCCGAGTGTGTATCATGTCTAGGCACGAGAGCCATTTTGTATATCCTTTGCAGCTTGATTCCCTATTTTTACCGGGAGGGGACTTTCCCCCAAGTGTCTCTATCCTACACATGTGTCCTTGCATTGAGTATAGGTATGTTCCACTGCTTGGAACTAGTTTGTTTTCCCATTTGACACTCGTCTCCTCCTAGTCTCTAACTTTAAAGCAATTTTATTCTTTTTCAAGCTTTTCAAATATTTGAAAAATTCCAAAAAAATTAAAAAACCAAAACGCCAGACAAGGAAAGATGTTATCTTTGGCAGCAGTCGAGTCGTGTCGCCTTCGAACATAGCACTGTATATCATATCCATTGGTTGGGTTAACAGTTTGAATTTAGGAGTTGTACTCGTTTATCTGATTTTATCTCCACCGATTGGTTAAGATTCTAGTCCCTATGGAGCCTCTACCGATGTCTCCTATGTCGCAGAGATGTCCCAGTTTTGCATATCGATTCTATGCTACCTATATTCAGTCACCATTCGTTGTTTATGCTCTTGTTCGAAGGAAGTTGAAACTTGAGTTTTCCATTCCTCAGTTATCTTGACTTTGCATGTCGGCCATTCCCGACACAGTTGCTGGTTCGTGCACCTTATGATCGAGTCCTTCCACATCATATAGCTTTGCTTAGTACCTCGTGTTGGATGATGGGGGATTCCTTAATTCCTTCCTTCCAGCGGATTTCATCCCATCGAATTTAGATCATTTATTCTGGGATAGGAATCTAGAGTCATCTTTGACTGCCTTGAGACTTGTAGTCATCAATGGTAGGTTCTCTCGCCATTGATAGTTTTTTGGGGATACATCAATGTCCCCTGATCGATGGATTCTCTCAAGTGTTTGACCTCAACACATTTATTCACACTTGTTATTTTGCACTCTAGTACCCTGATTCCCATTTTCATTATCGGTGGGTGATCTTGCGTATGTTAACGGTATACATCAATGACCGGTAATCAGATGATGGACTACTATGTTCGACCTCGACACCTCTATTCACATAGTAGGACATGTACTCGTAGCGGTGTGTGTAGAAGACCTTCCAGATTGGTGGCATCTCATATATGTTACCTCCTTGATCGTGCCAGTGTTCATGAGATTTCAGCTCTCGTGACTTGATTCCAGTATATGTCAGTCATTTCCAGCCATTATAGATCAAAACCCCAAATTTTCTGAAAAATTTAAAATTTTCAAAATACAGATAAATTTCATAAATGCAGTCACTAATTGTTTAATTAGTTATATGTTACTGGATTCATTATATGAATTATCTATAAGATTATGTTAATTTTTATCGAACAGTTTCTTTTCAGTTTACTGGCTTGTTTCCTTTTTGCGACCACAAGGTGGAACTGTCATGAAAATTCTGGGCTTACTTAGCTTTCGAGTTAACACAGAAAGTTTTCTTGTGCTTACAGACTTACAAGTAAGAAGTTCAGGTGCTGCTTGTCATTAATTCTAAATCATTCTGCTATAAGTTCATCACACAATAATAACTCAGTATAGAATATAATTGCTAATCAATTTCCAAAGCTTCTCGAGGTAAAATCATTAAACTGTCTTCCTTTTTAAGATGCTAAGGAATGAGATTCATTTCTGATAATAATGGCTACAGCTGCCTTTTTCCTAGTATATGTAAATTTATATTTCTTGATATCTACTGAACTATTAGATGTATATCATAGTCGTCAAGTGTAAAAAGCCTTAAATATTTCTTTACAAGCATAGTAAGAATGGCAGAGTCATAAAGTCAATGGTCTAATTTAAATTGTACAAAATTACTAATTTACACCATGATTGAAATGACTACTGCACAGTGTAAATTGATAAAGAGTTTATGTACCAAAATTCCCACTTCCATTACTTCGAAGTTTAAAGGGGCTACCACTTTAATACAAGCTACCTTTAAAAGGTTTACATTAGTGTTTAATGATTTGAATTTCTCTACACATAATTTGCTTCAAAACTATTATCTACTTTAAGGCCAATATATCGTTAATAGTTAGATGCCAAGCTTCTTTAACATTTTAAGACTTACTATACTCAATTACCAACTTTATTAGTTTATTAATTATACAACCAAGCAATTGAGATTAACTTTGACAAAAAGATATTTATCATAGGATGATTCTATAACTTCCTTTATATCATCCTATAGTATACATTCATATTTGATTTATAGTTATTGGTTGAGCTATTACTTTACACTGTATAAAGAAGGTGTAATGTGTGAAAACAAGAGGTTAAAGAATAACCCATGTTCACGATCAGTTTATAGCTTAACTTTGTTTTAAAGTTCTATAAGCTTTATAAAAAAATATGCCTCCTTTACTTACATTTATGAACTAGGGTAAGTATTGTTTTCAAAGCATAGAGAGAAAGGTTTATAAAAAGGATCGTGTGATGATAAAACTATTGTTACCCTTGATCTATGCTTTACAAACTAAGATTACATGCCTCCTTTACAATATATATATTCTAGGTCACGCAAGGGGTAACGATCCATGCTATGATACATTCTAATCATTGTTCTAAAGTTTACTTGATTGGAATTTTATAATGTGTAGGTCAGTCGACATTTGGTACCACGAACCTTGTAGAACCTTCTCATGCATGATTTGGATTACGAATCATTGGGATAATTGTTCATTGTAAACTATATTGTTCCTACCCACTGCATGCCAATTATTAAACTGTCAACGTGGGCTCATCCCAGCCAAGTGTTTGAAGGTTAAAAGGGGTAGTATCGAACCCTAGTTGACATTCCTTCGTCACCTTCGGGCCCTTCGGACGCTCTGCAAATACATTCCTATCTGCACTGTCGTTTGCACTGACTATTAATAGTCTTCTTGCTTGTTATAATCCTCGTGGGCTCATCCAAATGCACTGTAAAGAAGTGTTGTTACCAAAAGTTTGTTTGTTGAGTGTAGGTCAGTGATTTTTCTTCAGGGTTTCACCATCTTGCATGGTCAGTCCCAAAATATTTGACTGTAAAAAGTCCCCACTTCTTTGGCTTGGCAATAAGATTTGTGACCTTTCGATTCAAGGCTGCTAGGCATAGGGTTTCTTTGCAGTGTAGCGCCTCTAATAGAATTTGATGTGACGACCCGAGCCTAAATAGTTGTTGCACTTGCTATTCTCATTTTCAGTCATGGTTGGTTGCTTGCTGGGTGGTAACCTCCTTCCTTCTTGCAGCAATGAAGGGTTTCCTTCTCCTCGCGCTGGTGGTTTCCCTTATGGTGGTGGGTGGTCATGCTTCCGTAAGCTTCTAGGTAAGAATTTTTATCAACCCTCCTGTTACACTTCGCAGTTTTTAACTTAATACACGAATATTATTTTGTTTACTTATTTTAACACTATCGTGCTTCTTGTTTGCAGGTGTTGGCTTGTTTCCATCTGTGTGGCTAGAGTGAGACCACGGCGACTTGCTGGTTAATGATAAGCCTGGTTTAACCATGGCATTTTCCTCCTTGTTGGTCCCTTGGGGACATTTGTGGCTTGATGCGTCGTGGCATGTAACCCTTGCGTTTTTTGGTTCAATTAGATTGACCTGTTCGATGTTGTTTAAGAGGTTAAACCCTTTGCTTAATATGGGACCTCCGGCTTAGGTCGAGACTGTAATTTTTGGTTTTATTTTGATTACTATGTAAATATATATATATAAATAATGTACAGGATATAAATCCTCACTCTGTGGATTTTGTTTACGGCCGTGAGTAAAAATACTGATTTAGACTCTTCAGTTGTTAATTTTTTTGTATATTTTACTGCTAGTAGGGTTCGACCTTAACTCAGAAATGTATAATAAGTGTATACTGTTACTTTAAATAAAATAACATCTTTTATTTATAATTGTACTTCTATAATTTATTGGGTTATTACTTAAGTTGCATATTGTTTGGTTAACTTGGTAAATCGAGCATTTTAAAATCTCTGTTGGTTATTTCCTGTTCGTAAATGCAAATGAGTTTTTACCCTGTAATATTATTTAATTTTCAATTACTAGGGTTTTCTGTACATGATTATTATATTAGATTACTTCCTTATAAAATAATCTGTAAAGGTTGTTAAATAATTTTTAACCTTCAGAACAGAAGGTCTTTATGTTTTAATGAAGTAATTATGTAACTATCAGTTACATTCTTTGAGTACAAAATTCATATTTTATATATTGTTTATTATTATAGAATGAGAACATTACTTTATTGACTTATTAATATTGTTACTATAATTATATGTTAACTCAATAGCAGGTATATAATAGGAAAGTGTTTTTCTGTTTTTATTCTTATACTTCTGTACTAACATACTTTATAAGAGATCCTGTCAAATTTCTGTATTACTCTATTGTTGTTATAGTATTAGTGTTTATAATAAGAAGAAAATAATTAACTATTTATATTCCGAATTATATAATAGTATTTATATAATAGTTATTTGTTAAAATCCTAGAACAGAGGCTAGTAGATATATAACTTATGTAAGTTATGTCAAACAAAATGAAAAGTATTATACTATAATGTAATAAAAATTATCTTACACTTAATAGTTTTAGCTTTAGAAAACAAACCTAAATTGGTCTACCTTCATTCACAGTTGAATCTTATAAAAGAAAAGAATACATTGATTAATTGTCTTACTCAGAGAAGAATAACCTGTAGATAAGAATGATATTCTAAAACATCATGATACTGCATAGTTTAACTTTTATAAATTCTCTTCCTTTGTTTTTAAAAAATAAAAATAAAAAAGCTACAGAAATGATAGTTGTAAAAAGAACAGTTTATTTATCGAGACCTACTCCTGTTAGTAAAGAAGATATAGCTTATTTCTTTGCTCTGAAATCTGACATTCATTATTTAAATCTAACCCTAACTCTACTTCATATACAGAATGCTATTGCTTCTGACAGTAAAATAAAAAAATAAACATTATTTTAAACAAACTAACATTTTATTCTATAATTGCATCATACTTCCTTTATCTAACTTCACCACCTGTGTTGGAGTACAATCTGGATCACTCCAGATGAGGAAAAACACAGGTAGGGTTTTGTTTCTTATCCAAATTATTCTATTACTAAACAAACTAAGAACAACTTCATTTTTAAACCATCTAAATCTTTACATCATAAGCTACAATGCATCATTCAATCATACACAAATAATACACAAAAAGAAACAATAAATAATAAAACCTGATCTTTGAGCTTGGACGACAACAACAATGGGAGGTTGTTCCTCCCTACCAACTCCTGGAGAGCGCTCAAACATCGACTCCTCAATACCCTTGAGCTTGCTCTGGTCTCCCTGGATAGAACTAGGTGTAGCAATAATCAAGTACCAGTCTTCAGACTCAATACCAATCCTGAACTTATCAGTAAATTCTCTCAGCTAGCAAGCTGTATCAGACCAAGTTACTGCAGATTATCTCTCAAAACACCTTCCTTACAGTTTTCCATTTTTCCCCAATGAATTCCTTGAAGTGCACTCCTCCTGAATGATTCTTCTCCTGGAAAATATTTTAGCAGCCTCAGCCCTATTCATTGGGTACTTTTAAAAGATTGCCTAGGTATTTTTGGGTTAGTTGTCATTTATTGAGCCACCTGCTCTGATCCCACTTTCTTGGGGGATCATGACCCCAAATGTAGGGAAGTTTCCACCTGCAACATAGGAAGTGTTTGAGGATGCTGCCACTTGTCTTTTTCCCTCCACCTAGTTCCTTCCACCAATTTGACCAGTAACACTCTTATTAACAGCTCTCCCAAGTTGTTGTCTCCACTTTTTATTTATTAATAATAAAATATTCAGAATTACATTCCACTTCTTTTGACTATGCTGAGTCATCAATTCCTACTTAGCAGTAAATTTAACATAATGTCTTAGGAAACCAAATTAAAACAATTAACATTATTTTACAAAATTGGGGTATGTGACATACACACCCCCTTAAAATGTAACATCGTCCTCGATGTTACTTATTCTTCATCCTCCATAATCTCCTGGAACAGATTCGGGTATGCCTCCCACATCTTAATTTCCAGTTCCCAGGTGGCCTCTTCAGGACTAAGGTGCTTCCATTGCACCTTCACTTGTCCAATGGTGCGGTTTCGTAGAGTAATTTCCCTCCTCCCGAGGATACAGTCCGGTTCCACCAGAATTTTTCCTTATGGTTCCACCTGTACAACATTCCAATCAACCACATGAGTAGCATCATGAACATACTTTTTCAAAACAGAGATATGAAAAACATTATGTACTTTCAAGTTAGGTGGTAATGCTAACTGATATGCAACTTGACCAATTCTAGACAAAATTTCGAATGGACCACAGTAACGTGGTGCTAGCTTCGCACAACTCCCCAATCTTAGAGAGCTTTTCTTTGGCCTTACCTTTATAAATACATGCTCACCTACTTGGAACTCCTTGGGAGTTCTTTTCAAGTCTGCTTGGCTCTTTTTTTGATCCTGTGCCACCTTCAAATTTTCCTGCACTTGTTTCACAATTACCTCCATTTACTTCAATAATTCTAGTCCTAACACTAATCTATCTACTGGATTATTCCAAGAGATAGGAGTGTTTCATTTACGTCCATACAAAATTTCAAATGGACTAAACTTAGCTAATGACTGATAGTTATTATTATATGCAAACTTTGCTAGATGTAAGTAGTCTTCCCACTTACCTGGCTGATCTTTAACATACATCCTTAATAAATCCTCCAGCACCTGATTAACTCTTTCAGTTTGTCCATCTGTTTGAGGATGGAAGGAGGTACTGAAATTTAATGTTGTATTTAATCCCTTAAACAAGGACTTCCAAAAATTTCCTGTGAATTTATGATCCTTTTCTGAAATTATAACTTTCGGTACTCCATGTAACCGAAAAATCTGCTTTAAGAAGATATCAGCTATATTGGCAGCCTTGTAAGTAGTTTTAACAGGAATAAAATGTGCTTCCTTGCTCAACTTGTCAACTACCACCATAATAGAGTCATTTTGATTCTAATTTCTGGGCAGTCCAGTAATAAAATCTAAGCTAATCACTTCCCATTTCCAACTAGGAATAGGTAAAGGTTGTAGCAATCCAGCTAGATTTTGGTGTTCAATTTTCACTTTTCGACAGTCCAAACATCTAGCAATGTATTCAGCTACCTCAGATTTCATATTAGGCCAAAAATATTCTTTTCTTAGCATGGTTACAGTCTTTTGATAACCTGGGTGTCCTGAATATGGCATTTTATGGACTTCGTCTAGAATTAACAACTTAACCTTAGGCACATTAGGTACATACAGTTTATCTTTAAATAATAAAAATCCATTTTCATTTAAACTATAACCTTTTATTAAGATTTTTGTAGGTTCTTCCTTAGCTGTAGTTTGCAATTTCTGATAATTCTCATCTTGTTTTACCCCTTCTTTAAGTTGTTCATTTAAATCAGAAGCATAAGTGCTGATTGCTATTGTAAAGTTCAGCTTTGCATTTCTACTTAATGCATCAGCCACCTTATTTTCCTTACCCTTTATGTGCTGGATTTCAAAATCATATTCACTCAAGAAGGCTAACCACCTTGCTTGTCTAGCGTTTAAATTAGGCTTATCTAGAATATATTTCAGTCCTTTATTATCAGTCATTAGAATAAATTTCCTGCCTATTAAATGATGTCACCACATTTTTAAAGTGTGTATAACAACCGCAAGTTCTAGATCATAAGTTGTGTAATTCTTTTCGTGAATTTTTAACTTCCTAGACTCATAGGCAATGACATGCCTGTCTTGAGTTAGAACACCACCTAAGCCATCATTACAGGCATCAGTGCATACTACGAAGTCCTTATTAGGATTTTCTATTCTTAGAATAGGTGCACTTGTCAATAAGGTTTTTAATTTCTTAAAACTTTCTTCACACTTTGAGTTCAAATCAAATTTCTTGCCTTTCTTTTGCAAGGAAGTGATCGGACTTGCTATTTTTGAAAAGCCTTCAATGAATCTCCGGTAATAACCGGTAATTCCCATGAACGACCTAACATCCGTTACATCTTTTGGAACCGGCCAATTCGATTGCCCGAATATTTTCTGGATCTACTGAAATTCCTTACTTAGTCACTACGTGACCTAAGTACTAAATTTCATCCTTGAAGAAGTCACACTTACTAAATTTTGTGAAGATTTGTTGTTCTCGCAACTCTTGTAAAACTATCTTTAGGTGTTCTTTATGTTCTTCTTCCATTTTAGAGTAAATTAAGATGTCGTCGATAAACACGACAACAAATTTATCTAAGTACTTATGCATTATATTATTCATTAATCACATAAGACAGTTGAGGCGTTGGTAATCCCAAATGGCATTACGACAAACCTGTAGTGTCCATACCTTGTTGTAAAGGCTGTCTTGAAGATATCTTCATCTTTAATTCTTACCTGATGATATCCTGAACTCACGTCTATCTTTGAGAACATCGTGGCTCCACGTAGTTGATCAAACAGATCATCTATGCGGGGCAACAGATATTTGTTTTTAATAGTCATCTTGTTTAGATAAAGGTAGTCTATGCATAATCACATGGTTTCGTATTTCTTTTTAACAAAGATGACCGGTGCTCCCTTAGGAGACACACTAGGTCGAATGTAGTTCTTATCTATTAACTCTTTTAATTGTGATTTCAGCTCATTAAATTCTAAAATATTCATTCGATACAGAGCTTTTGAGCTAAGTACCGCACCTGCTACTAGCTTAATAGTGAAATCCAATTCCCTCCTTGGAGGTAATCCTGGAATTTCTTCTAGGAATACGTCAGTATATTCTTTTAAAATAGGAATATCTTCTATTTTTAACTTATCTGTTTCAGTTTTACTTGCCTCATCTGTAATAGTTACAGCATAGGCTTTACATCCTTTTCTAACAGCTCTTTTAAGTTGTAAAGCAGAAATCTGTCTGATTATAGTTTTCCTAGGAATACCCTTAACCTTTACTGGTTGTTCATCACTATTTAAACACATGAAATTTTTATCGTAACAATTTAAAACTACCTTATGCTGCTCTAACCAATCCATGCCAATCAGTAAATCATATGAGCCAAGTGGCAAAACATTAAGCTTAACTGTAGTTTTAAATTCATCCATAAGTAAAGCACATTCTTTCACAAAATAGGTTACTTTTATTTTTTCCCCAGTGGCTAATTGAACTAACTAGGAATTATCAAACTTATCGACAGACAACTTACATTTTCCCACTATCTGAGGTGCAATGTAACTAATACTAGCTCCTGGATCAATTAAAATGGTTACAGGGGTTTGATTAATCATACCTTCCACTTCCACCATGGAAGTCTGATAGTCAGCTTGGCAGTGCTCCAAAGCTGCATTTATTCTGGGCATAGTCCTCGCTAGTTCTCCAATGGTCATTTCCTCCTGCACAGTATGAATATTGCTGACTGACTTTTTCCGGTTTGGACAGACTGAGGCATAGTGCGGGCCATTACATTCCTAGCACTTAAAAGGATCCTTACTTTCAAAAATATTGGTAAAATTCCCATGGTTATTTGCAGCTTTCTTTCCCTTAAAATTATTCGAATTATTGGAAGTACCATTCCTATTTCCCTGGAAATTCTTATTGTTAGAATAAATTTTAGTCTTATTATTCTTGAAATTCCTCTGGGGTACAAATTCCTTCTTCTTAAACTCAAGCTGATTGTTATTTTTCTTAGCCTTCCAGTTGGCTAAGCCTTCTTTCTTCCTATTCTGCTCAAAACAAAAATTTTCCTTCCTCATGGCTTCCTCCAGAGTCTTTGGGTTATCATACTCAATCTGTCCTTAATGTGATATGGTAGAAAAATGAGAAATCATTGCACTTTAGGTTTCTCGTCTACTAGGTAAGGTACATACCTAAGCAAGCTTAAGAATTTACTATTCAAATCCTTCATAGTCATTGAACCTAACTTCAATTCGTAAAATTCTTTAGCTCTTTCTTCATAATATTGCTCGGACAAAAATTTCTTCTTGAAATACCTTTTAAAGGTACTCCAATTAACTTATTTCTCTCTGATACCCTTGACTCTCTTCAGATCTTGCCACCATATATCAACTTTTCCGGAGAGGTTATATATTGCCATCCTTGCCTTTAGCTGATTAGAGTAATTATATATATGAAAATATTTCCTCATCCCGGACAACCAGGACTCCACTTCCTCCCCTTTTTCGGTCTCTCCATTAAAAATTGGGGGCTTTATCTTTTTAAACTCCCCTGAAATTTCCTCATATGGTCTGTATTTCTTCTTTCTGTCATACATTAACTCAGCCTCACTACTGTCACTAGTAGTATGGTAATTTTTTCGTTCACCGAACCCTTCAGATGATGAACTACTTTTAGTTTTTGCTAGCTTCATCTTTTTAGATCTTTTTTGATGACTAACATCCTCAGATTCTGATCTCCTGCTCCTTCCTTCAGTTTGGAACTCTTCTATTAAAATTTGGTTCAACTCTTCCTGAGCCTTCAAAATCCTCTCATTCTCCCTCTTGACTGATTCCATTTCAATCTTCAAATATTTTACAGTCTGCAACAACTCTGAAGAATTGGCAATCACTTCTTCTATCATAGGTTCTCTGGGAAATTGTCTTATTTCTGTATCTGGAGACTCCTCCTGAGCATACTCTCCCAGCTTTTCCATACCTGCCTGTTAAACTTCAGAAAAAAAAATTTATGTTCTTTAAATAAAACATAATATATGTGAGTATATTATTTTTATTTACTGTGCTATGAAATCTAGTTGGGATGCATCAAGGCCTAGTGTTTGAACCTTGTGCTCTGATACCACATGTCAAAACCCTAAATTTTTCGCAAAATTTAAAATTTTCAAAATACAGATAAATTTCATAAATGCAGTCACTAATTGTTTAATTAGTTATATGTTACTGGATTCATTATCTGAATTATCTATTTGATTATGTTTATCTTTATAGAACAGTTTCTTTTCAGTTTACTGACTTGTTTCCTTTTTTCGACCACAAGGTGGAACTATCATGAAAATTTTGGGCTTACTTAGCTTTCGAGCTAACGCATAAAGTTTTCCTGTGCTTATAGACTTACAGGTAAGAAGTTTGGGTGCTGCTTGTCGTCTAAAGCATTCTGCTATAAGTTCGTTGGACAATAATAACTCAGTATAGAATATAATTGCTAATCAATTTCCAAAGCTTCTCGAGGTAAAATCATTAAACTTTCTTCCTTTTTAAGATGCTAAGGAATGAGATTCAATTATGATAATAATGGCTACAACTACCTTTTTCCTAGTAGATGTAAATTTATAGTTATTGATATCTACTGAACTATTAGATGTCTATCATAGTCGTCAAGTGTAAAAATCCTTAAATATTTCTTTACAAGCATAGTAAGAATGGCAGAGCCATAAAGTCAATGGTCTAATTTAAATTGTACAAAATTACTAATTTACGCCATGATTGAATTGACTACTGCACAGTGTAAATTGATAAAGATTTTATGTACCAAAATTCCCACTTCCATTACTTTGAAGTTTAAAGGGGTTACCACTTTAATATAAGCTACCTTTAAAAGGTTTACATTAGTGTTTAATGATTTGAATTTCTCTGCACATAATTTTCTTGGGAACTATTATCTATTTTAAGGCCAGTATATCGTTAATAGTTAGATGCCAAGCCTATTTAACAATTTAAGACTTACTATACTCAATTACCAACTTTATTAGTTTATTAATTATACAACCAAGCAATTGAGATTAACTTTGACAAAAAGATATTTATCATAGGATGATTCTATAACTTCCTTTATATCATCCTATAGTATACATTCAAATTTGATTTATAGTTACTGGTTGAGCTATTACTTTACACTGTATAAAGAAGGTGCAAGGTGTGAAAACAAGAGGTTAAAGAATAACCCATGTCCACGATCAATTTATAGCTTAACTTTGTTTTAAAGTTCTATAAGCTTTATAAAAAAATATGCCTCCTTTACTTACATTTATGAACTAGGGTAAGTATTGTTTTCAAAGCATAGAGAGAAAGGTTTATAAAAAGGATTGTGCCATGATAAAACTATTGTTACCCTTGATCTATTCTTTACAAACTAATATTACATGCCTCCTTTACAATATATATATTCTAGGTCACGCAAGGGGTAAAGATCCATGCTATGAAACATCCTAATCATCGTTCTAAAGTTTACTTGATTGGAATTTTATAATGTACAGGTCAGTCAACATTTGGTACCACAAACCTTGTAGAACCTTCTGATGCATGATTTGGATTACGAATCATTGGGATAATTGTCTATTGTAAACTATATTGTTCCTACCCACTGCATGCCAATTATTAAACTGTCAACGTGGGCTTGCCCCAGCCAAGTGTTTGAAGGTTAAAACGGGTAGTCTCAAAACCTAGTTGGCATTCCTTCATCGCCTTCGGGCCCTCCGTCCACTCTGCAAATACATTCATGTCTGCACTGCCGTTTGCACTAATTGTTAATAGTCTTCTTGCTTGTTATAATCCTCGTGGGCTCATCCAAATGCACTGTAAAGAAGTGCTATTACCAAAACTTTGTTTGTTGAGCGTAGGTCAATGATTTTTCTTCAGGGTTTTGCCATCTTGCACGCTTAGTCCTGAACTCTTTGACTATAAAAATTCCCCACTTCTTTGGCTTGGCAATAAGAGTTGTGGCCTTTTGATTCAAGGCTGCTGGGCATAGGGTTTCTTCGTAGTGTAGCGCCTCTAACAGAATTTGATGTGGCGACCTAAGCTTAAATAGTTGTTGCACTTGTTTTTCTCATTTTTAGTCGTGGTTGGTTGCTTACTGGGTGGTAACCTCCTTCCTTCTTATAGCAATGAAGAGTTTCCTTCTCCTCGCGCTGGTGGTTTCCCTTCTGGGGGTGGGTGGTCATGCTTCTGTAAGGTTCTAGGTAAGAATCATTATCAACCCTCCTCTTACACTTCACAGTTTTTAACTTAATACACGAATATTATTTTGTTTACTAGATTTAACACTATTGTGCTTATTGTTTGCAGGTGTTGGCTTGTCTCCATCTGTGTGGCTGGTGCAAGACTGTGGCGAGTTGCTGGTTAACAGTAAGCCTGGTTTAACCATGGCATTTTCCTCCTTGTTGGTCCCTTGGGGACATTTGTGGGTTGATGCGTTGTGGCCTGTAACCCTTGCAGTTTTTGGGTCAATTAGATTGACCCGTTCGCTGTTGTTTAAGCTATTGTTTAAGAGGTTAAACCCTTTGCTTAATACGGGACCTCTGGCTTAGGCCGAGACTGTAATTTTTTGTTTTATTTTGATTACTGTATAAATATATATATAAATAATGTACAGGCTGTAAAGCCTCACTTTGTGGATTTTGTTTACGGCCGTGAGTAAAAATACTAAGTTAGACTCTTTAGTTGTTAATTTTGTTGTATATTTTACTGCTAGTAGGGTTCGACCCTAACTCAGAAATGTATAATAAGTATATACTGTTACTTTAAAGAAAAGAACATCTTTTATTTATAATTGTACTTTTGTAATTTATTGGGTTATTACTTAAGTTGCATATTGTTTGGTTAACTTGGTAAATCGAGCATTTTAAAATCTCTGTTGGTTATTTCCTGTTCATAAATGCAAATGATTTTTTACCCTGTAATATTATTTAATTTTCAATTACTAGGGTTTTCTGTACATGATTATTATATTAGATTACTTCCTTATAAAAGAATCTATAAAGGTTGTTAAATAATTTTTAACCTTCAGAACAGAAGATCTTTATGTTTTAATGAAGTACTTATGTAACTATCAGTTACATTCTTTGAGTACAAAATTCATATTTTATATACCGTTTATTATTATAGAATGAGAACATTACTTTATTGACTTATTAATACTGTTACTATAATTATATGTTAACTCAATAGCAGGTATATAATAGGAAAGTGTTTTTCTATTTTTATTCTTATACTTCTAAACTAACATACTTTATAAGAGATCTTGTCTGATTTCTGTATTACTCTATTGCTGTTATAGTATTAGTGTTTATAATATGAAGAAAAGAATAAATTATTTATATTCCAACTTATATAATAGTTATTTGTTAAAATCCTAGAACAGAGGCTAGTAGATATATAACTTATGTAAGTTCTGTCAAACAAAATGAAAAGTATTATACTATAGTGTAATAGTCATCTTGTTTAGCTAAAGGTAGTCTATGCATAATCACATGGTTTCGTATTTCTTTTTAACAAAGATGACCGGTGCTCCCCTAGGAGACACACTAGGTCGAATGTACTTCTTATCTATTAACTCTTTTAATTGTGATTTCAGCTCATTAAGTTCTAAAATAATCATTCGATACGGATCTTTTGGGCTAGGTACCGCACCTGGTACTAGCTCAATAGTGAAATCCAATTCCCTCCTTGGAGGTAATCCTGGAATTTCTTCTGGGAATACGTCAGTATATTCTTCTGGACTCTCTTCTGGGACCAGGTTGCTATCTTCCTCAAGAAGTACATCACTTGTGTAGGTAGGTACCAAACTGTTTATAATTCTAAACTGCCTTTACTCTCTCATCTCCGTCATAGGATTATGTTGAACATCCCATATTATCTTCTTCATGATTTGCATCACATGGCGGGGTTTGTTCAAGCTGCTAAGCATCTGCTCGCCTCACTAACCCACCATGGCCTCATCAAATTAACTATTGTGAGGACCCTTACTCAACATAATATCACCTGGGAGCAATTTACAGCTCGAGCTCAAGAACCCGCTCCCTTTCCCGGTGTCCCAATAGAACAAGAACAGACCCATCCACAACTAGGGGGACATGAACCACAACACGAGGGGTGGAGCTCCTCCAATATAGTTGGGGGGGGAGATGAAACTGGATCAGAAGAAGATCAACCAGGGGCACAAAAAGAGCAATTAAGAGAAGATGTAGATAAAAATCCTGTGGAATACCCAAATAATAGGGTAGCTCTGATAGCAGAATGTGAAATTGGAGCAGCACTAAATGCTGTGACAATTGAACCTGAAGGTGATAGAGCCATGGAAATGGAAGGAAATATTGAGCTGGTGACCATTGATTCCTCACCTGAGTGGGGAGGAACTTTGATTGAGGAAGAACAACCCGATGAACAAGAAAATACTAGAATTGGGGACATTCCTTCTACCTCAGCTGTGAATCCTGATATCCCAGCACCAAAAAAGAAAAGAAAGAGATCAATTGATGAAATTAAGATAGCCCCACCAATAAGAAGGAAAAAAACTAGGTCAGTTGCAGCAGCAGAAGCAGCAAGAAAAATATGGGCAACCTTAGAGGCACAGATTGAGTTCCCTATTCTTGAACCTAGGCCAATTGATGCCCCACATGGGCCAGTCAAGGAAGAACCCCAAATTGAAGGACTTCTGTTTGAGAATACACTATTAAAAGAGGAATTCCAAACACTTATAAGGGAATTGGAAACTTGGAAAGAAACCTGCAGGAAACATGGTGAAAGGAAAATGCACACATTGGTGGAGGCTGTAGATCAACTGGAGGGATCAAATTCTACCGAGCCTCGCAAGGAAGAAGAGCGAGTGGTCTGTCCCACCTGTGGGGAAATATTTAAGGAAGAAGGCCACAATATTGTAATTCGTTCCTGCACAACGCAACAATCTGCAACTATAATAGAGGGAGCTGTAGAAAGAGAAGATGCCACCACACAAGAACCAACATCTTTGAATATTCTTGCTGAAGTTGCCACCAACTCTGGGATAGAAGAACCAAGGGATGAAATCATGCCTGATGGTGGGGATAAAGATTGCACTTTGAGTCCGGAATGCTCCCATGACACAGAAATTATAGAAGCAGAGCCACAAAGGCAAGACAATGATGATCTTGAACAGGGTGCTGTCACACAAGAAGCAGCATCCCTGGGTATACTTGTCCAAATGGCCGAGCAATTGGGAGAAGGACTGGGGATGGAGGACACTCTAAAGCTTAATAAATAATTATGCACTATAACCCCAGAATGTTTCCATGATACAGAAATTATAGAAGAAGAACTGCAACAACAGGGGGATGAAGAAGTAAGCCAGGATGTTGTCACACAAGAACCAACATCCTTGGAGGTTGTAGCAAGGACTATTGAAATGCAACTAGAAGATAACCCTGAAATGGATATCATCCCCAATATGCATTGGAGTGAAGATGAAAAGGTTTAGACACAATCCTCAGGCGATACTAAAATCCTTGAGGATCAGCTGCACACTGAAGAAGACATTCAATCTCAACAGTAGAAGGAAAAAGAAGACATTGTTACACAAGAACCAGTGTCTCTAGGACTGATGGATGTGGCTGTTGAATAAAATACAGAGGAAGTTTCTGCCACACAAGAACCAGCAAATCCTATAATAACTTCAGATGTGCAGGGTACCCAAAAAGAAGACACTATTACACAAGAACCAGTGTCTCTAGGACTGATGGATATGGCTGTTGAAGGAAATACAGAGGAAGTTGTTGCCACACAAGAACCAGCAACTCCCATAATAACTTCAGATGTGCAGGGTACCCAAAAAGAAGACACTGTTACACAAGAACCAGTGTCTCTAGGACTGATGGATGTGGTTGCTGAAGAAAATCTAGAGGAAGTTACTGTCACACAAGAACCAACAACTCTCATAATAACTTCAGATGTGTAGGGTACCCAAGAAGAAGACACTGCTACACAAGAACCAGTGTCTCTAGGAGCAATGGATGTGGCCGTTGAAGAGAGTCCAGAGGAAGTTGTTGTCACACAAGAACCAGCAACTCTCATAATAAACTCAGACGTGCAGGGTGCCCAAAAGGAAGACACTGTCCCACAAGAATCAATGCCTCTATCCCTTAGAAATTTCATTGATTTGGACTCGGATCAAGAGGAGCATCATAAAGAGGAAATCTTGAACCTTACAGTAGAAGTCTCAATTCTGAGAATGGAGGTGATCAAATGGAAGAGCCAGGTGGAGGAATACTAGAGAGGGATGATTTCTCTTATGAGCATAGAAAAATTATCAGGGGATTGGAAGAGAATTGGGCAGAAGAATGCATGGCCCACAGAATTCGGGAAGAAGAGCTACAGAGCAATTTGAGAGAGTTGAAAAAGTTCCAATCCATGCAAAAGGAAAAAGAGCAGATGTATGCTCTCTCTCAAGAACTCCTGGTCACCAGGATGCCTTCTTCCTCTTACCCCGTATTCCTGTTTGAACAGTTTGTTTGGTTTAAATTGAAGGCTGTGAAGGAAGGGAGGTCATTTGACATAACGACCTCAGCAAAGTTTTTGGAAACATTCTTTGGAAGTAGTTTTGAGGATCAAAATTTGTTGTGTGAACTATACTTGCATGAGATGGCTTGCCCTCTGGACCGCCATTCAAATCCTGTTCCTTTTTCAGGGGATGTTCAGTTGAGAGCTTTTGCCTCTTTTGTGAGCAATCATGCTCAATGGGAAAGGTCTTTTCAAACCTTTTCTCACAATGAAGCTCACACTAACCTGTGGATTCGAAGTGAACCTCAGAATCCTGGTATTCTTTTTGCTTGGTACAAGATTTTTCTTTCAAGTCCTACCCAGGCTCAGCAGATAATGAGACTTCAGGAGGAAGTGATCTCTACTTGCACTAACTAAATTTCCATACACCAGCAAGCAGCATTGGAAGGGAGTAAGCACAAATGGCAGGCTGCCTCTCCTATACTCAGAAGCCGAGACCCCTATTGTTTCAGGAATTTTAAACAGGCACTTTCCAGGGTCAAGGGCTATGTGGGATGTATCAGGGAATGTGGGGTTCATTGGTTGGGTTTGAAGTTCAAATTCCCCCTCATATGGTGGCCAGAAAAAACTTATCGAGTGGACTTCTCCTTAACTAAGGTAGAGGAGCAGCGATGCTGGAAGTATTGGATTGCTCACAGAGGGTTCTTAGAGAAAGATGAGGTTCCTAAGTTTCCTTACAATTTTTCCTCTCTTCACGAGCAGAGCTCAGTACAAGATTCAGATTCTGAATGATACAGGTTGTTGCATGAGGACATGCAACAAGATAGTTGGGGGGAGATGTTGGGCCCAGAAATGGCCTCTTTTAACCACCCTTAATCACCTCTTCTTCCCCTATCCTACCCCATTCAGCATACCAATCATACATGTTATTCCCGCTTTACTCTTCAAACTAGCAAGGTATGACTGGCCATTGCTTTATTTTATTAATACTTATGATTATGATAATTAAAGCTGTGTATCTCTAAAATGTGCTAACATGTTATGGTTTATAAAGGTAGTTTGAGATAAGTGGACTGCAGGAAGATCGAGCTGAACAAGTCTCGAAAGGAGGGATATTTGCTACTCAAGCTGATCTTCAACCATCATATCATCACCTAAGGCATGCGGTTCTAATGCGACATCCTAGACAGAGCTATGACAAGGCAGTTGTAACATAATGCACCATATTTGGACATCCTTAGTACATTTCTGCTTGGGTGTAGTTGTGATCAGAAAATATCGCTACTCCTGGGGTGATTAACAGCTTTCTCGTGCTTTCTATTTCCTTACCATGCCACGTTTGTAACAGCTAGTGTTATTTAAGGAACCTGAAGATCAGAGATCTTCATAGCTGCCCCATAATAGGATCAAATGTTACGATCCACATGATATAAATATGAAGAGTTGTCTCGACCCAAGGGGGGGAGAAACATATAATTCATTCACTGTCTTAGTTGTGACGAGGACTGTGTAACCATTCTATCTTTTAATACAAGGAGTCATTTCTGATTTAAGAGTTTCACGCTTGTTTAGCCAGCATCTCTATGTGAAGGCTGGGCCTGCCTTCCACAGATATTGCTGAGTTAAATTAGGACTTTTTATTTCATTTGTTGCGTGATGTCCTGTTAATTCTTTTCCTTTTGTACGCAGTTGTAGTAAGTGTGTATTTACAGTGTAATTGTGATTGCAATTCCTTGATATCTGTAAGTGGTACAGAGTGATAGTCGACTGAGTAGGTAACTACCTTTTATGCAATTCGTGTGGTAGCCGTAAACAGCTCTGTTCATCCTGAGGTCTTAGTCGTTGTTCCATGAATCCTTGCAACTTGTCTTTACTGTTATGATTGTTGAATTTCGTTCCTACATTTCAAATTCTTAGAGTAGTTGAACTCAATCTTTCACAATTGAATTCCTAGATCAATATTCAATTTATGCTTGTGGCTTTCTAGAGTAATCAGATTGAATAGGTGAATTAATCATTTAGGGATGCGAATAGGATTTCCTTTCATCTACAATTGTAATTTGAATCTTTGTTATCTTTCCTTAATACCTATCAGAAAGTAATTAAGATTGTAGTATTTAGAAGATAAATGGGATTACACAGATCCTTGGGATGAGCATAGTTGATAGAGGATAGTAGTGTTCAATTGCAGTGACTTTGTGTTTAAGCATATACTGTGCATTTTATCCTTTGAAATACAAGACTTCCCTAGGTTGACAATAAATATTGTACACTCTGTATGTTGGTAGTAATCTACTTGCATATCGGGTGCTCGACACTAGGCATAAAGGATATTTATATCAGCAACATCCTTCTAGAAAATAAGAAAACATTCATGGAAACCTCCCCAATAGATGGTAATGAAATCCAGTAGTGAGGATATTTTGTGCCAATAGTGTCATAACTATAGAAGCATATATAGGATTGTAATATGTTTCATAATACCTGTCCACAACATTTTGTTACAACGTGAAGACATATAAAGGTATCCAATTTGTTCCTCATTTATGTCTGCATTTTTTAATGTACCTCATCGCTGGGCAGTTCTGGACCCTATAACATCAAGAGAATCACATTTAGCAGTGGTAAACGGACATCATTAGGAAACTTGTGCATTCCAACAGCCTCAAAATTCCTTTCTCGACAGAAATAATGGTTGTTTTGACATTCTAATCAACAATTGACATCAACATTATGAATTCTAGGTGATTTTTTCCATAGAAAAAGGTGTAAACATAACTAAAAGCATATCCAGGCAGTTGGTGGAGGCAGGTTAGTGATAAAAAAGGGCCTTAAATCAGCATGAAATGTAATTATGAGTAGTCCTTTGAGCAAAAACAACCCTAAAATCAGGTCTGGGCATAAATAACCCTCAAACAACCTGAAAACAACAATAAACTCATATTATTCGACAATTTGTTTCCTGAGCCCTTCTTAGATCAATTTTGGTTTTATTTTTAAGTGAGCAGTAGTTCTGGGAACTTATCAGTCCTAGTACAAACTACAATATCAAACATGGGTGGTATTTTTTATTCATAGGCACAGTAAAAACACATTTTCTATCACTTTTTGAGCATTTATTGGCAATTTTGGGCATGTTGGATCCTCTTAGAAAGAATTAAGATCGAATATGGGCATGTCTAAGGGTCAAAAAAACCCTAAAACATTGATAGATAGCAGCAAAAACAAGCTTTGACAAGTTCTGGGTGATTTTTGAAGCATGTACAATAGTCTTAAGTAGGTTTTGGGAATGCATTTGACTGGAATAAGCAATAAACCAACAATTTTGAGTCAATGTTCAACCCTTGATTCGAGGAATGTACTAGCTTTAGGGAAAGCATATAACATACAAATGATGTTACAAAGCTTGGGGAAGTTATTATTTGAAGAGTTTTGATGAGTATTTTCCATTATAAACCCATGAGAGACACCTTTGATGAATTATATTCGCATGAATGGAGAATTCCCTATTCTCAGTGAAGACACTTGGCATTCAAAGGAGGGAGGGATGTCCATCTTTTAGAGGTCCTTAATTGTCATGTACACTTAAATGTGTAGATCTATTAAATCTTCATTCCTAGTTTTGTTGCATTCCCTCATGATATTATAGTAAATAATGGCATTCATGCTTTTCTCTTTGAAAATAATGGTTAATAAATAATGGTATTTATTATTTATATTTTAAGGAAATATGGTTGCTTGGTACATGGATCAAATACTATCTTGCACATGTATCCATACCGAACCCACCATTTAAGGATTTATTTGGATTAACCCCTTGATTCAAGGAATGTCCTAGCTTTAGGGAAAGCATCTAACAGTCAGCTCATGTTCCAAAGCTTGGGGAAGTTATTATTTGAAGATTTTTGAGGAGGCGTTGCCATTATAAATCCATGAGAGACACCTTTAATGAATTTTATTATCATGATGGAGAATTCCCTATTCTCAGTGAACACACTTGGCATTCAAAGGAGCAAGGGATGCCCGTATTTTAGAGGTCCTTAATTGTCATGTACACCTAAATGTGTATATCTAGTAAATATCCATCCCTAGTTTTGTTGCATTCCCTCATGATATTATAGTAAATAATGGTATTCATTCTTTTCTCTTTGAAAGTAATGGTTAATAAATAATGGTATTCATGCTGTATCTTTTAAGGAAATATGGTTGCTTGGTATATGGAACAAATACTATCTTGCACATGTATCCATACCGAATCCACCATTTAAGGAATTAGTTGGATTAACCCCTTGATTCGAGGAATGTTCTAGCTTTAGAGAAAGCATCTAATAGTCAGCTCATTGTTCCAAAGCTTGGGGAAGTTATTATTTGAAGATTTTTGAGGAGGCTTTGCCATTATAAACCCATTAGAGACACCTTTGATTAATTTTATTTGCATGAATGGAGAATTCCCTATTCTTAGTGAAGACACTTGGAATTCAAAGGGAGGAGGGACGTCCATCTTTTAGAGGTCCTCAATTGTCATGTACACCTAAATGTGTAGATCTAGTAAATCTTCATCCCTAGTTTTGTTGCATTCCCTCATGATATTATAGTAAATAATGGCATTCATGCTTTTCTATTTGAAAATAATGGTTAATAATAATGGTATTCATGCATGGAGAATGCCCTATTCTCAGTGAAGACACTTGGCATTCAAAGGAGGGAGGGATGTCCATCTTTTAGAGGCCCATAATTATTAAAATCATCAGAGGATAGGTAGGGTAGAGAAAAATTATTAAAATCACGAGAGGATAAGTAATATGGCTTCAAAGAAGCATGTTCATTGGCATTTAATCGTGCAATTTAATCTTACCATGCGAAGAGATAATTGATGCATACAAACCTTTTGCAGAAAATATTTGTAAAGTAGAAGTAGCAATATAAAAATGTTGAGCGCATAAGAGGCTTTGTTTTTTTAGTTCTCGGCACTGTAACAACCCTAAAAGGTCAAAATATATGCAAATATCAGAGAAGAGAAGCATGGGTACAATTTTCATGTATTTTTTAGCTGGTTAACGTAAAACCGACACATTCTAAACTTTGAAATCGAACTAATATTGAATCACAGACGCATAGCCCCAGGACTGCCAAATGTTATGGATTTCTTATTTTAGGTTTTTTATTATAAAGTCCCTAGATAAGGAAGAAACTCGATAAACACAGTGTTTTCAAATTTTCCATACTAGTATAAATCTATGCTAAATAAATATTTCTTCTGCATACAGAACTTGTTTTTTAAAATTCCAAATCAAAATAAATCTATGGGTTTGAGAAAACATATATTGTTTTTATTATTTTATTAAATCTATAGATTTATCTTGTTTCCTTTTGATATAAACAAGATGGAGGGTATAATATCAATAAAAATGGAGTATGCTCAATCATTCTAGGATACTCATCGATTTGGAGGGCATTCTGTCGTCCTCTACATGACCTCCTCTACATCTTGTGCATGACCTCCTCGTTTGCCTCTGTGTGACCTCCTCTGCCTCCTGCATGACCTCCAATTCATCCTCTGCATGACCTCCTTCTATGCCTCTGCCAATCCTCCTCAGTCCCTAATGCTATCGCATGAGTGTCGTGGAAATATCCTCTGCAGATTGCGACTCCTCTCCTCTCTTTCTTTCACTTTCAGGAAAATCGGCCACCGAGTCTATATTTTTCACAGGATCCCCATCTTGACCTGCATCTATATCTGTTATAAATGGGTAGGTCCCTAAGGGTGGGGCAGGTGAAACTCTATAGTGAAATCTGATCTGATTATGTTTCCAAGGGTTTGTATCTCTCTAGGCCCTCTTTCTTTCAACCTCATGGGATTTGTATGTCGCCAGGTTGTGCTTTGTTTCGTGGGGTTTGTTCTTTGTTTCACGAGGTTATATATTTTTGTTTTGTTTTTTTTATATTTTATTATATATATATATTGTTTTATTATTTTATATTTTTGTTTTATTTTATATTTTATTTATTTTATGTTTTATGTTT
>LPNX010409157.1:18976-47391 GCA_001517045.1 Pseudotsuga menziesii | reverse complement strand
TATTTGTGGTAGTTTCCATTTGCCTATGTTTATTGTGTTAGAAGTTCTATATTAGACCTAGTACTAATTAGTGATATCATGATGAAGATGATGATCATGATGATGGCGACGGTATTGATCATGATAATCGTGATGATGAAGATGAAGAAGACGATGATGATGAAGATGCTGATGACGATGATGATCATGATGAAGATTATGACCATGATGAAGATTATGACCATGATGATGATGATGATATTGATCATGGTGAATATGGTGATGACAATGATGATCATGATGATGGAGACAATATTGATCATGATGATGAAGATGAGGAGGATGATGATGACGATGATGAAGAAGGTGATGACGATGATGATCATGATGAAGATGATGATCATGATGATGACGATGATGACGATGATGATGATGATGATGGTGATGATATTGATGATGATGATGATGATGATGATGAAGTTGATGATGATGGTGATGATGATGAAGATGATGATGATGAAGATGATGACGATGATGAGGATGAGGATGATGATGATGTTAAGGATGATGGTGATGATTCATAGGTAAATGATGATGATGACGATGATGACGCTAATGATGATGATGATGATGTTTATAATGATGATGCTAATGCTAATGATGACGATGATGTTAATGATGATGATGGTGATGGTGATGATGATGGACATGATGATGATGAGGATGATTATGATGATGCTAATGACGATGATGATGTCAATTATGATGATGAGGAGGAGGAGGAGGAGGATGACGATGATGATGTCAATGATGATGATGATGATGATGATGATGATCATTGTCACCATCATCATCATCATCATCATCATCTTCATCATCATCATCATCATTGTCATTGACATCGTCATCATTGTCATCATCATCATCATCATCAAGACTATGCATTGCCTTACTAAGCTTCTCTTTGTTTCAAGAATAACTTAATATTATTTACTGAATAGGGCCAACCACGTGAAGGTGGAAGCTCTTATTTCCCCTCCCCCCCTCACATCACTCTCAATTCCCCATAACTCGACAAAATCTATCTAAAAAACATTGTTTTATAGCATATGAAAACATACAGGAAAATGTAAATTAAAAGTAACAAACAATTAATTTATACGTACCAATAAAATTCATTAATTCTAATCCAATATTAAATCAAAATATATAGAGTAGATATAAATTATGATAATCATCGTCATCAATGATGATGATGATGATGATGATGAAGATGATTATCATGGTGATTATGATGATTATGATCATGATGACGAGGATGATGATGAGGATTATGATGAAGATGATGATGATGATAAAGATGGTGATGACGACAACGATGATGATGATGATGATGGTGGTCGTGATGATGAAGATGATGATAAAGATGGTGAATGAGGATGATGATGATGACGATAAATATGATAATGATGATGATGATGTTGATGAGGAATAGGGTGATGATGATGATGATGACAAGGATGACAAGGATTATGATGATGATGACAAGGATGACAAGGATGACAAGGATTATGATGATGATGACAAGGATGACAAGGATTACTATGATGATGATGATGATGATGATGAGGATGAGGATGATAAATATGATGATGAAGATGATGATGATGAGGATGAGGATGATGAATATGATTATGATGTTGGTGGTGGTGCTGAAGATGGTGATCATGATGAAGATGATGATGATGAGGAAGATTGTGATGATGGTGATGACGATGGTGATAAGGAGGAAGATTGTGATGATGGTGATGATGACGATGATGATAACGATGGTTTAAACATAAATAAATAGTCATAAACATAATACATTATTCAAAAATATGTTCTCACATACTTTATAAATTCCAACATTGCTACAATTTCATTCAAATTCTTCTTCATCTAAACCAACATCGGTATCATCATCTGGTTCTGAATCGCTATCTTTGAAAAGATCGTTCATATCAGGGTAATGATCAAGGTCATTTTTTGTTAGATATTCATCATCAATATCATCAATGTCAATTTCATTGTCTACTACATCATTTGGATGATCAACTTCTTGATCAGATTCTTCATCTAACACATCTATGTTGACATCCAACTGCTCCTGATTTGCATCACCTTCTTCTTCAACATTGTCTTCTTCCTCTACTACATTATACTTGATCGGTATTCCTCTTGGATTGTATCTAACAATGTATGAACAACCTTCTTTACCTGGAACCTCTGAGTAAAAGACCTTCTCACATTGATTTGGAAGAACATAAGGCTCTATACTTGGTTCAAGTTTCCTTGTGTTAACCATGGTAAATCCATTGGCATGCTTAATAATAGTTCTTTCAGGATCACATTCATTCATTTGTAGCTTGTACACTTTGACCTCAAACATAATACTTTAAAGGAATTAAAGTCACACTCAAGTATATCTTCCAAATAACCATAGTATCAATCTTCAGATACTTCTGGATGCCTGTCACTTCTAGAGGAAACATTAGTGACTTGAAAAACTACAATTAGCCCAAAATCAAATGTTTTTCTCTTGTCATCCAACTTTTTGATGCAAAATTTACATCAACTGCATTGTGATATATCAACTGCATCATGCCCGACTTGGTAAATAAACATATAAGAAGACATAAATGAGAGAAATATTTCTATACAATGTGAAAGAACAAAAAAATGAGCAGCTCAAATATACTTGCCTTTTTATCTTTTAAACCGCATGTTAAATCAATTTCCTTTACGTAAGTTTAGGATATTCCTCTCGATGGTGATGCATTGTTTTAATCATTTTACTAATCCATCCCCATGTTAAATTACCATACTATTTTGCACATCGTTCAATCCATTCCTCCATCCAATCAATATTGTTTGCAATGTATAAATGTATTTCATCCCACACACGACCAACTATATGAAAAAAATAATAATAATTGTAAATTAGCTATCATTAAAGGCAATTAAGTTTACCTTAAAATACTGATGGAATAATAAAAATAACATAAATTGAAAAATTAATTGTATAATAAATATAATGTACACCATTCAATTACCTTTCACTTTCCTCTTTCTACCTTTCCCCAACAGGACCTCCCCTTCAAATTTGTTGATGGAGTCGACATGACAAATGTGAGGCAGATTGATATTTTTTGATAAATTTGGAAGATACTGACTAATGCATACCATGGATTGATATAACATATATCCTTGCACCATAGAACCCTCAAGGCGTGCTCTTTTTCTAACAAAATCCTTCAATGACTTCAAATTCCTTTCCACCATCCACATTGACCTTGGGTTTACAGGTCCACGCAATTGAATCTCCTCAACTTGGTGTATGAGATAGTGTTCTTGTGAATTGAAAAATGGTAGAGGTAAATATTTATGCATTTCACACATTAGACAAGGAATTTCTCTCTTCCAATACCTAATATCTTCTTTATGGATTTCTTTATATGAAAGCCACCTACAAAAGATGCAAGAAAATAACAAGAATGATCAACCAGATTGAGGCATATAATATATAATAAAGTTCCAAGCTGTAAAACACAATATGTCAATAAGAAATTCAACCAAAAGAACATTGAACATTTTCATGCATATAAAATTGTTACGTACCTCATGTATATACCAAGATCATATATAACTTGTTTATGTTTTCATCAAAGTTATATGGGAGAGCTAGAGGTACAACGTACTATAGAAAAAATCAAATCTTATCTAGTGTTTCCAAATAAGAGAGAACACTTACTAACAATATTTAATTAATGGAAAATATATAAGTAAATAATTACCTTAATGAATGTATGTCAGTCATGAGTTTTAACACCACCAAAATCACCTTTTTGGGTTAAGATATTTTTTTATGTTTGACAAAAACCCCGTCGGTACCTTATTTTCTGAATGACTTGTTTTATAGCATTGCTTTGTTGTTCCGTCAATAACCATGGAAGACTAATTTTTTGATTCCCATTTTTGGCATTGGAAATAATTATGCTTTGCAATGTGCAATTGGATTCTACAATGTCACTACAAATTTTTCCAATTTTATCTTTGTCTAACCTTGAATCTAATGTCCGCCATATCATTTATGTTACACTCTTCCCAATATGCATTGTATCAAACAAATGAGCTATTTGTAGGTTCTCGTAGTAAGGAAACCTATTGAATTGTATGGGATAACTCTTCATTCCTCATGGAATCCCATCCATGCCTTAAATACAGTCATTAAACATAAACGAAAACACATTAACAATAATTCATGACACCCATGGTAAAGAAAATTCAATAAAATTATAAAAATAATAATATTACATGAACATATTGTATGTTTCATATACAATTTGCATACGTCAACGATTTCTGTTATATCCCAACTTCCATGAATGAGGTGTCATTCTTCATGGTTTCTTTTTATTCTCTTCTTTAACATTGATTTTTTTTCGATAGTTTGGTACCTATGGTTCTTAGGAAGGAAGTGCCTGTACTCATCGAACACATCCTTTGCTAAACTTCTTGAACAATGATATTTTATCCTAGGACCACATACTCGACATGCAAATTTTCCCTTTGTTCATGACAACAAAACCATGTGATTAGCGTCTCTTTTAGCTTCCTTTTTGGCATCCACTATTACTTCTAGTGTATTTTCATCATTTTTTGGACAAAGTGGATGCTTTTCCACGGGATGGAACTTTTAATGGTGTTATTTGCATCCCTTTTTAAAAGTTGATGCTATTTTGGATACTAATTAGCATCCCAGTTAGCATCCCAATTAGCATCCCAGTTAGTGACCCAATTAGCAGCACAATTAGCGTTCCAATTAGCATCCCAATTAGCAACCCAATTAGAGTCCCAATTAGTGTCCCAAAGAGCGTCCCAATTAGCATCCCAATTAGCATCCCTTTTTAAAAGTTGGCATTATTTTGGATGATAATTAGCATCCCAATTAACGTCCCAATTAGTGTCCCAATTAGCATCACAATTATCATCCCAATTAGCATCCCAATTAGCATCCCAATTAACGTCCCAATTAACATCCAAAAAAGTGTCCCATATAATGCCCACAATAGCCTCCAAAAACACGTCCTTAATAGCATAACACCATATATTATTCATGTTTAGCGACATGAATTGTGCCATGAATTTTGGCAGGAAAAACATCCAACATAGCACCAAGTAAAGAGCCAGGAATTGCACCTAGAAAACATCCAACATAGTGCCAGGTATAGCACCTGGAATAATACCATAAATTTTGAAAGGAACCAAGCTAGGAATTGCACTAGGTTTAGAGTTAGGATTTGTGTTCGAAAAATTTATAACATAACATTAGATATATCAATGTCAATGTCAATGATCATGATTCAAGTGATAGTGCTTTTGGATCTTCCTTTATCATAGTGGCACCTAAATGATCATAACCATGGCACTTTTGGATCTTTATTAATCCTAATGAAGGGTAAATTACCTTAATGTCACCTAAATTGTTGTAATGGAATTTGAGTGTCCCCAAGAACATTTTATGACCTATTTTTGACAGGGAATGAGAAACAAATTGTAGAATGTAAGAAGAAGCTCTTTGAGGAATTTGAGATGAAATACCTTGGGTTAATGCATTATTTTTTAGGTATAGAGGTATGGAAGAACTGAGAAGGAATATTTCTCAATCAGGGAAAGTATGTAGTAGAAATTTTGAAAAGATTTGATATGTTGGAATGTAAAGCCATGGCCACACCCATGGATACCAACCTGAAGTTGTTGGTTGATGAATCATCAGAATTAGTGGATGTGACTCAATACAGACAAATTATTGGGTTGTTTATGTATCTAACAAATACTAGACCATACATTTGTTTTATTGTGAACACCTTGAGTCAGTATCTAGTTCAACCTAGACGTGTTCACTCGGTAGTTGCAAAACACGTGATGAGATATCTAAAAGGAACAATAGACTTTGGTATATACTATGATGGAAACCATGACTACAGATTGTATGGCTATATAGATGTAGATTGGGATAGAAGTGTCTCAAACAGAAAAATTACATCATGTGAATGTTATTGTCTGGGGTATGCTATGATTTCATGGTTTAGTAGGAAACAGTCCAGTGTTGCTCTTAGGACGGCTGAAGTAGAATACATAGCAGCTTTCTCTTCTAGTTGTGAATCCATATGGCTTCGAAAGCTAATGTCAGGTCTATTTAACCTAGAGTTGGATACCATAATGATTCTGTGTGATAACCAAAGTTGTATAAAGATGACAAAGAACCCATTGTTCCATGATAAACAGAAGCACATGGAAATCTGGTATCTCTACATTCGAGATATGATACCGAAGGGAGTCGTAAAGCTCCAATATGTGAGTACCGATGAACAAGTTGCTGATGTGTTGACAAATCCTCTGTCTCAAATAAAGTTTGGATAATTTCGAGACAATCTTGGTGTTGTTCGGAAAGACCTTCCCCGAAAGGGGGAGTAGTGATGTTGCAATGGGATTGTATCATCCCTGGACACTTTCCCTGAAGTGATTCATATACTTCTGTCTCCGAGAAAGAAGTGGGATTGTGTCATCCCTAGAGACTTGTCCTAAAGTGATCCATAGACTTATGTCTCCGAGAAAGAAGCGGGATTGCATCATCCTTGGACATAAGTCCTAAAGTGATAGGGAGTGATTATCCCATAATAGTATCCCAAGACTTTGGTCTTCAAGAATGTTGTAGGATTGCATCATCCTTGGACCTAAGTCCTAAAGTGATAGGAAGTGATTATTCCATAATAGTATCTAGAGAATTCGGTCTTTGAGAATGTGGTGGGATTGCATCATCCTTTGACCTAAGTCCTAAAGTGATAGGGAGTGATTATCCCGTAAAAGTATCCAAATACTTTGGTTTTTGAGAACGTGGTAGGATTGTATCATTCCTGGACTTAAGTCCTAAAGTGATCCATATAATTTCATCTTTGTATTGTGGATTGCAGGTTGTTGCTAATGATGATGATGTTGTTGATCGAAAGGTAAAAGTATTGTTGATGATGATGTTGCTATTTGAAAAGACTAAAATGTTGATGATGATGTTGTCAACCGAATGATCAAAGTGTTGCTACTACTGAAATTGAATATGAAGACTATATGTCAAAGATGATGAAAATCTTCCAATGATTTATAGATGTATCACCCTGATGATGTTGAAGATGCTCTCTCTCCTTCTCCTACTGTTGTTTTTGTTATTGTAGAATACCCTTCTTGTTAAGGGGGAGTGTTATTATTGTAGCTTCAAAGAATATTCTAAATGTATTTTATTGATGGAACCTTTTGGAGATGATATTATTCCTCTGTAAGGATGATATTATTGTATTAGGTTAGTAGAGAGTCATGAGGAAAACCCTCCGGTGTAATTCAGGTCATTAGCACCCTTCTAAATATAATATTAAGATGTTTTGAGTCCTCATAGAGAAGTCAGACCAGTCAAGTTTAGTAGGGCCGACTTAGTTGAGTGAAACATTAAGTGACAGGAAGAATATAAATAGAGAGAGGCACTCCTCATTTGAAACACATAGACACACACTTGTGTAGCGCATGAGAGAGAGAGTCTTATCTACAAAGATGAGAAGGACCAGTTTCAGGTTTTATCTTTTATCTTTTTTATCATATATATTGAGGAAGCTTTTCTTGCTGGGTTTTTCATTTAGGGTTTTCCCAAGGTAAATCTGTTTTGATCTTGTGATATTTTTTCTTTCAGTGATCCTATATATGCTATTATTGTGAAATTGAATTAAATGTTGATAATCTAGCTTAGCATATAGAATCTTAACAGTTGCAAACTCGGAATTTGGTTGTCCTGTTAGAAATTCATGCAATAATGTGATTGGGATGTCTTCTCTAAAATAAGTTTCTAATCCAAGTTTGATTGAAAAACGTGCAACGTATTGTTCAAAAACTGAAACAAAATCCCTAAATCTTTGGATGAATTGTTCGTATTTGTCTATGACTGAGGCAATTATTTTCTCAAGTGTCTCTAATATGTTTTAAACAGTTTCTTTCAAGACATAAAATGAATAGTTTTCAGGTAACGATGTGAGTAAAGGGGAAACCCCAACATGATTTGTGTAATGTGAGGGTAGGTTAGAAATGGTTTTGGGTTATGTGGTTGGAGCAGCGACGGAGGCTAATGGTGGGTTTGAATGAATGCGAGTAGAAACCAGTGAACGAGAAGGAGTTTTTATCTTATGTCTAGAATCCATTAATTATGTGTGGTACCTCCGTCTAGCACCATTTGTTGTTGTGTAAAGTTGGTTCAAATGTCAATGCAAGGGTAAACGATCTGATCCAGTAACTTCATAATATTTCCCAAAAATCCTTCCTATTTACTAGTCGTTTCGAATGATCGCCACCAACGGATTTAGGCCTCCATTGGCTCGAGGTTTTTCTCTTTGAAAGAGACTTATGGTTTATGTGTAGTTTTTATTATCAACAACTTTTATAAGGAAATTTTTTTGTAATGGTAGAATTGGTTAAATGATTCTAATAGGGAAACCTACTAGAGATTGATAAAAATAAAGTTAAAACTAGTTAGATCGGTGTCGTTAGTTACATCAAGGAATTATCAAAGGACCATATCAAAACTAAAAGAATAAATTGATCTTGAATTAGAAAAATCATTTCATCATAATAGGAAAACCATAAATGATTATTATCAATCCTTAACATAACAATCAATAATTATGCGAAATACATAACATAAGAAAGGAAACTTGATTATCAATGGAAAAATCATTGCATTGAAAGAAACAGATGATTCATCCAACATTACCCAATATCCATGAAATTACATGTTGATTATAGTATATCAAAGTAGCTCATACAACTGTGGTGCAATAAATTTCAACAACAATTCTCTTGTGCATCCCCTTCCCAAAAAAGATCTTCTCTCAATCCCTCAAAGGTATCTAATAAATACAAGTTAGTTCCATTTATTGAGGACATGATTGAGGAATAACTGACATATAACTATTACTTTTACTAGCTAGAGACAAAGTTTTTCCACTTAGAGTAAACATCTAACATATCTGTGATATCTGAGTAGTTGGCATGCTCTAACTGAAGTTGAGCTTTACATAACAAGGAATTTATTTTGTTGAAGCAAATCCTAGACCAATTGTCCAAAAATCCCTGTAAACAGATTTGGAGTTGAGATGGAGTTGTGATAAATAGTCTAAATGAGTAGATGTCCAACTGAGATACATTCTGAATCATAGTGACTCAACTCACTATTCTCTTTGATCTTCAACTATGGCTATTTGTAAATTAGTTGGGTCTGAGTCATCTAGATCATCAAATACTAGAATTTCTTGTTAGTATTATTAATCCTCCCTTGTCCAATTTGGTCATTATCTCTAAATCAGGAGTCATGTCTAAATCGGGAGTCCCTTCAGTCTATTTTTAGTCACTAGCACAATTGGGTCCACTTGGCCTAATTAGGGCCCATGCACCGGTTACTAAAGTGTGGGGAATACTAATTGAGGCCAACTACCACTGATTACACTTGCATGCATTAGTTTAGGAGCCTCCTAGATCAATCCCTACAAAATAGGATCCACTTTGGAGTGTCGATACCAACCTCCATCAGTTGAGTTCAGTTGGTGACTAGTCAAGCTCAGTTAGGAGTCAATTACATTCAGTTCTAGTTCCTTACACTTAGTTCTATTCAGTTAGCGCTAGGATTGCATGGCTACATGCAGGTGAGGCACATTTACTCACCTACCTCAGTTAGTTAGACTAGTCAACACTGAATTAGACACTTGAGTTTGGATTTTGAACTCTGATAATGATTTAGACAAGGTTAGTTAACCATTCACTCAAGTAGAGTCCAAAAAATTCGAATTTTTCTCACATTGATTCGAATTGCATGTGGTTATTTATCCATTGTACTTTGTTGTAATTATTATCTAATTACTTTTGATTAATGAAATCATTCACAGTTGCAAGCCATTTTTGCATTGTTTCATTCTTCAATTGCTGAGTAAATTGTGTGATCTATTTTGTGAGTTGTGTGTTTATCCATAGATATATGCGCTCAATTTAATATGGTATCAAAGCCTTGATAGGACAAGGCACTTCTCCTACTATAGATCCATACTTGGATCAAAAAACAATTTTGAACAAAAATTATCCTTCCAGTACTGCACTAAAAGAGAAGAATTTACCACTTCATATCCCAAGTTAAGGAATATTTATCAATCTTGCTTGATCAATTATGCTAGGTGTGAAGGAAATTCCAAAAGTGCAGACTGTTGACCTTATTTTGTTTGTTTTATTGTGTGATTTATAGGTTTATGATTCCTCTTCACTGCATTCGCTACAAGCAGCTTAGTCTCCTTCTCTGTATTCGCTACAGCAACTCAGACCTCTCCTTTGCATTCTAAATGGCTCCTATAATAGACCTTCTCACTCCTTTCAACTATCAACAGTGGAAGGAGGACATGGAGATGCAACTACACTCCAAAAGACACTTCAAACTCACAATGGAGACAGAGAAAGAGCCAATTCATTATGTTGACAAATAAAAGTACTGGAATAGGATTGATGAAGCTTACAGATGCTTGTGCCTCTCAATCTCTCGACTTATTGTCTTCCACATCAATGGATTGAAGACTCCCAAGGAGGTTTGGGATAAGATTGCCTCCTTATTTGACAAGTAGGATGATCTAAGAATCTATCAGCTGGAGAATGAGCTAATCTCTCTCCATCCAACCCATCTCGAAACACTAAATGACTTCTTCACAAAATTCAAGCATCTAGTGTTCCAATTGAAGCTGTGCAAGGTTGAAAAGGACAATGATCAACTCATCCTTGCCATTCTTTCCAAAATTGGTGTAGAATATTCAGTATTTGTATCAACATTTCATTCTGAGAATCTTTCTATTCCAAACTGGAAGATTCCTACTCTTAAATCCTTCATTGAATCTCTCACTCGGGAGCATGACAAGTTGATCCAAATGGGGATCATTTGATCTTCCATATATCAAGAACTAGTTGTATGAGGACCTAAGGTATAGAATGATAAAGGGAAGCAATAGGATGAGTCTCCTGTAGAGAAAAAGTAGTCAAAAGAGCCTTTAGGTTCGAATAGAAGCAAGAAAAATGGAAAAGGAAAGACACTCTGTTCTTATTGTGGGTGGGGATTTCATCCTGAAATCACCTGTATGAGAAGAACAATTGATGATATGTCTCTTCTTCTGAAGAGACATAACATTGTTGTACCTGCTAGCGTAAGGAAGGATAAACATAGAGAAGAAACTGAAGAACATAAAGAGACATGCCATGCACTAAAGGCTAGCTGCTCAATAGCACATGCCTTCCTCATTAATTCTGGAGCTTCCAATCATATGGTTGCATCCAGAGAATCATTCTCTTCCTTGCAGTTTTTTGATGGTCCTAGTCTTCATATGGGCAATAGAAATCAAGTTCAAGGCAAAGGGAAGGGATCTATCAAGCTTGAACATGGAAAGTTCAAATATGTGGTTTATGGTCCCTCCCTAGCTGCATGGCATGTTATCTGTATACCAGATGACTCATACTATCTCTCCAAAGAGAGTCATATTTGGTCCTGAATCAGTGGAGATCACATATATCTCTACTGGGAACATCATAACGAAGGGTGTTGCAAGTCATGCCACCAAGGCATATGAGTTCTCACACTTCATGCCATTTTCAGAACCAGTGCACTCTCAGCATCCACTTGCAAGGGAAGGTAAAAACATTTCATCTACTTCTTTTGCAGTTTCCACTAGTATTACAGATCCAACTGTATTATTTTATGAAATCGAGATTCAAGTTTATTCAGATCCAGATCCAGTCCCTCCTTCCAAACTAGAAGCTAGGAAGATGACTGGAATCCATCTGACACTCGGAAAGGAAATACCCTTGCGCTATGTCATTCAATCTTACCTCCTTTAAAGAGATGCAATATACTTCCTATGAGATGCTACATGGAAAGGGCTCACTCTCACTACATTCAGAAGAATATAGTTGATCGTACACCTCTTTATCCAATAAGAGGCAAAGGTTACATTCCTCCTTACTTCCATCATCATTTTGGGAGAAGATGGAGAAGTCTACATGCCAGGCCACAGAATGCCTGTGCACAAAACATCATGCATGCTACTCCATTACATCACAGAGATTCTAGAAACACATTTTCAAGTTTTTCAAACTTGAATCCTATTCTATATTCTTAGTTGGAGGGGGGGATTTTTTCCCATGTCATCTTTTCCCCAACTCCTTATGTTGAGCAGTTACTTTACTTGCTGTAATGGGTGACCTATGGTATTAGTTACTAGGGCCCACAAATTGTCCAAGTTAGCATTCAGGGGGGTGTTAGGATTATTAATCCTCCCTTGTCCAATTTGGTCATTATGTCTAAATCAGGAGTCCTTTTAGTCTATTTTTAGTCAATAGCACAATTGGGTCCACTTGGCCTAATTAGGGCACATGCACAAGTTACTAAAGTGTGGGAAACACTAATAGAGGCCAACTACCACTGACGTCACTTGCATGCATCAGTTTAGGATCCTCCTAGATCAATCCCTACAAATTAGGAGCCACTAGGAGTGTCTATACCAACCTCCATCAGTTGAGTTCAGTTGGTGACTAGTCAAGATCAGTTAGGAGTCAATTACATTCAGTTCTAGTTCCATACACTCATTGATATTGAGTTAGTGCTAGGATTGCATGGCTACATGCACGTGAGGCACATTTACTCACCTACCTCAGTCAGTTAGACTAGTCAACACTGAATTAGACACTTGAGTTTGGATTTTGAACTCCGATGAACTTCGATAATGATTTAGACAAGGTCATTTAAGCATCCAGTCAAGTAGAGTCCAATCAATTCGAATTTCCTCACATGGATTTGAATTGCATGTGGCTATTTAGCCATTGTACTTAATTGTAATTATTATCTAATTACTTTTGATTAATGAAAGCAGTCATAGTTGCAAGCCATTTTTGCACTGTTTCATTCTTCAATTGCTGAGTAAATTTTGTGATCTATTTTGTGAGTTGTGTGTTGATCCATAGATCTATGTGCTCAATTTAATATTCCTAACATCTCCCATGAGTTTTTCTATTAACATCCAGTGTCGTTCACAAATATTTTGTCCTTTTTTTATAATTTTTTCCATGCTATCACATGCAAATTCCTAGGATTTTATCAATATCTTAACTCTTTCAAGCTTTGTTGAATCAATGCAAGGCAGATCTGAGGGTGCATCTTTGATGTGTTTCTTCCATTTATGTAGTTGATCAAAGGATGAATTGGCCTTCTTTCTTTTATTCACATGATCTTCCAGCAAGTTTGAAAGGTGTTCAAAGGTGTTAAATTATTCCTTCATTTGATTGAGACCCTGGAAAAATGAGATATGATTTTCCTTTAAACTCTCATTGCAGGAAATTGCTTCATCTTTAAACTCTTGTACAATGAGCCTAAAAAATATACAAGAGGATTGATATTACTTATTTTCTTCTAACTAAGATTTAATATTAGCCAATAACTTTGGCATGTTTGATGACCTCTTATTTTACTAAGTCTTTTTCTCTAGTCACCTGATCTATTTGATGTTTTAGGTTGTGTAATTATACAACATGTTGGACCTTCAATTGTTCTATCTACTGGTTCATAGTTTCCTTTTCATTTTACATTTTCATATTTTTCTCCTTTTTGTCATCAAGGGCCTTATTTAGAACCAATAATAGTAGCTACTTCCATGGCTCCTCCTTGAGGACCCTCTGAAGATGCCTTCTAGATGTTTTTGCATTAGAGAGGTTCTTCTAGAGTTTGACCCTCTCTTATCCTCTTAGTACCTATTTTCATGACCACTTTATGTATTATACTGAAACTATAATCTCCTAATACTACCAGTTCATCTTCTCCAAAATATGTTGCTTGTTCAACTATAGAGGATAAAAGGTTTGTGGTACTAATGATGGGTTAAGATATGCTATGAGAAGAAGGGATTAGTTGGAATTATTGATTCAAAGTAGTTTTTCCTTTAGTGACTTCAGTAAGGTTGACAGCCTTATTTTGAATATATGGGGAAGGAGTGGAATCTTTGGTATGTGAAGGAGGGACATGGTCTTTGTTTGTTGGTGATTCTTGTTGAATGTTTTTTCTATCTCAGAATGTTTGACAATTGTAGGATCCTTTAGGGTATCAAGACTATGAGAGGTGGTGTTAGGATGGGTCATTTTCTTAACACGCTCTTTAGATTCTAAAGTTTTCCCACCATTAGTAACAATTTTGAAATCTATTTCGGAGACTGTAGATAGTTCCTGGGTGATTGGAGTTGAAACCATAGTCTCTACAAGGTGTTCTTTCTCCAAATCAATGAATTCATTGGTATCTATCTTTGGGAGTTGGTTACCAGACTTAGTTTCTCCTTCTTTTTTGATAGAAATATTTGGAATCATTTTGGGTACAAAATCTACATGATAAAGTTACTTATTGTAGGTAGACTTACCTTGTATATTTTGAGACTATTGCATAAAGTTATTCAACTTAGTAATGGGAGAAGTAGGAGGAAAAGTAACAAGAGGTTGCTTGCCTTGCATTTTCTCTTCCTGTAGTTGTTCTTTTGCTTTTATAGCAGAAGATGTAGCTTCTTTAGCTTCTTTGATTATCTGTTGTTTATCCTTCTCTTCATTTTTTTCAAAAAATATATCCCTTTCTTCAAATACTTTGAGTTTTAGCTGCTTTCAAGCCTCATAGATAAGAACTCTTTGATTCGGATTAGTAATATTTCTCAGGACTTTCTCAAAACCATGGGATCCTTGGAAAAGAGAATCATCTACCTCATTTTCATGAGTGTAGGTATTCTTTAAATGAGCCCGAGCTAATAATCCTTGAATGAAACCATTTGGGTCATGCATTCTCTTTTCAGCAAACCCTAGTTTAAGCACGGGGGATTCACCTTGTTGAGCAATATCTTATCACGTTCATTCATAAAGGGAGGTTTTTAATTGTGGAAAATAAGGTCAATATATTGTAGGTATTGGGGGGCGGGGAATATGGTATTGGGGGTTTATAGGTATTGGGGGGTGAAAAAAGCGGTTTCTAGTAAAAATAAGGAATAATTGTGAAAATAGGATTTTTTAAATTGAAAATATGTATTGGGAGGGGGGATCAACAAAAGGATTTATGTAATTAATTATGGATATTATTTAATATCCCATGAACAAGGATCTATGACATGCGTTCACTGAGTGAAGACCCTGTGAATTTAATTTGCCCTATTTATTTGTTGATAAAGCTTCCACGTGTTGTGTCTTGAATTGTTAATGTTCGATATACAATGGGAACATTCTCCATGCTCTCCTATTCTTGGAGTGGATTTGACTATGAACTCCATCTGAGACTGTCAAATGCTAATTCTGCAAGTTCCATTTTGTCAGGAACGACTGTGGGAAGTAAATGTATTGTTCTGCCTCCCCAAACTCTCAGATAAGTGAATTTTTCTAAGGCATACCAGTATCCCATAACAGTGATGAGCGACAAAGCATTTTCGGACATACAAGGTGTGTTCTTCTTAAAGACGACAAAATACACTACACTGATAAATTTGTCGCAAATGTCATATATGTGCTTTTGGTAGATGTCTTCTCACAAGATTGAGCAATAAATATGCACAAGGGATTTTCCCCTTATCCAATGCCACTCCATTGTAGGAAAAGAAAATGAGGTGCATACTATATCCACCAGATATATGACAAGTGGAAATTAGATTTTTTGGTAGCCGAGGTTTTTTGTACCTACACAATAGCATCCTTGAAAGTGATGGAGAAAGTTCATGCCTAATTGAAAATTTATCCTATGGTTTCTACGTAACAGACTAATGACATCCATTCCATCCTAAAGTATTGGCAATTCTCGGCTCCATAGAGTCTGCAAAGCATCACTTCTAGTAATTTGTAAGGTTCTCTCAGTAGAAAAAAATTGGATATTGCTGATTTGGTTTGAGAATGAAAGTATTGGGGTCAACTGTCCACGTTTTGAACATAATCTCGAGCTCAATTTATTTCTCAGATGCCTCGACTGCTTCTTGCATGCATCAATTTTTGTGAAACTTTGAGCTCGTATATCTGAGAGAAAGTGTCGAGTTTGATATTTTCAAATGACATCTTGTTGGCGTCTCTAAAGGTGCTAGTAGGCACGTTTGCGAAATCAATAACATGTTTGATGAGGTCTATGTATGGTAGGACTACACGTTGAGCGACGATTGCATGGAAATGGGATTTGTTGATATTCTGGTAAATTGGCGAGTCATCTTCAAATTATGAGAAGTTGTTGTTGTCAAAGACGGCTTAAATCCTTGCCCAATCTAGACATATATTGTCTGAAATCCAAGGGTCAGTGTAGAAGAAAAATCCGAAGTTGGGGTCTCTGGATTTTAGATCCTCCATAGGAACTTTGGACCTGGTTTTTTCTTCCATGGATTTCTTCCTTAATTCTACAAGAAGTCAAGGACAAGCATAAGCTTACCAAATGTTGTTACAAGCTTCAAAATAATCAAATAGAAGCTAGATAATACCCATGAAAAAACTGAAATAATAACTCAGGAAAGCTTATGCACTGATTTTCTGGCGGTCCGGGGACTCTGCTCTACCGTGATGAATTCAAACTGTTAACATTGATGTCATTTTAAGGCCTCTTTATTGTTTAATGTTTTAATTGGTAAGAGCTATTTATTGAGGTGCAGAGCATTTAATGCCGCTGCAGGTTTGCTGACTACTGGATCTTCAGCAGCTCAAGATCCAACGATCATCAAACTTATTGCATTGGCATTAAATGCTCTGCAGACCAATGGGTAGCTCTTCCCATTTTAATTTCCCACATTTTCATGCCTTAAATCTCATTCAATGTACTTTCGTACGTACTGTTTTATCACTTTTGAGTTTCTCTCAAAGTGGGGCCTGAAAATCGGAGGTCGAGGTCGGGATTCGAAAATCGTATTTATTCAATTTAGATAGTCATCCGACTATCGAATGTGGATAAATTGTGGATATGATTGTTGAGATCGGAGTCGGAAGTTGAGGTGATTTATATTGTATGAAGAAAAAGGTCTCGCCCTTCACCTGCCGAGTTGATCTGTTAAACTCAGAGTTCAGGACAAATTATGGAAATAGTTTCAAGAGGTATCGACTTCTCATTTCCGAAAAGTCCAAAAAAATGATAGTCGGGATTTCAAGTGAATTGAGATAATCATATGATATTTCTCTCTGAATTCTGACTTCCGAAAAGTCGAAGTTGGAGAGTCGTCACTTGTTGGTTTCTATATTAGTAACCGTCATCAATTCTGATTTTTTCTAATTTGAAATCGGAGTTGGAGAGTCAGGAAGTTTATCAAGAACTAATATTGCATTGGACTTCCGAGTACCAATTTTATTGTATCAGGATTTTTTCTTTGTTTTGAGTAGGAGAAACTGTTTTGGGTTTGGATTTTTGTAATTTTATTAAGTAAGCATTAATTAATTTAATATAAAAAACGGGCAAACTGTTTTTCAAAGAAAAAAATATGGAATAAGTTAGCTATGGAGCAAACCTCCCTCCATCGGACGGAGGAGAAGCAAAGTCAACGTATTTTTGTAATTTTATTAAGTAAGCATTAATTAATTTAATATAAAAAACGGGCAAACTGTTTTTCAAAGAAAAAAATATGGAATAAGTTAGCTATGGAGCAAACCTCCCTCCATCGGAGGGAGGAGGAGCAAAGTCAACGTTGACTTTGCTCCTCCTCCCTCCGATGGAGGGAGGTTTGCTCCATAGCTAGCCCACGCCAAAAAATATAGGTTTTCCATCTTGCACAAGATGGGATCGTTATGGTTATAACACTTTATAGAGACAATAGTGTAAGAGAAAACTTTAAAACGCTTAAAAAAAAATTAGGACAATACACAACTTTTTTTCAGTCAATTTATACAAATATTGTTTCAAAACCTTCTTTCAGATAGTCCAAGTGCTAAATCAATTTCATCTAATTTTTTTTATATATGCATTAAAAACCACATATTGTGCTTTATGTGAAGAAAATAAAAAAAGGTTTTGATAATTGAAAGCTACTTTATGTGCTCTTAGTATATATTTAAGATATCACTATAGTGAACAAGATTATATGTGCGTTTCAATACACTTACATATCACTTACCTACTACATTGCTTTCAACCGTGTATATATTATATTAATGGATGCCCCGTTCAAGTGTGTCTATAGGGTATTAAGATATACATTGTTCCATGTGGAGATATCTTTAAAGTCAGAACTATTTATATTTTTAATTTTATTTTAATGTCTTAGTCAAGTGTCTCCATATATTAAGATATGTATTATTATATGTTGAGACATGTTTAAAGTCATAATTGATTAATTATATACATTTAAGATTTGTAAAAACTAAATTTAATTTCCTTATTAAGTGTCTCTATATGTTAAGATATATATGATTTATGATTCTACGTTGAGACATGTTTAAAGTCATCATTGATTGATTACATATAAGATTACTAGATGTTATTATATCTTATTTTTATAATTAAATGTATATATAGTTTGAATATATTTTAAATATTTAATGATTTTATAGTATAAAAAATTGAAATTATATATATATGTGTGTGTGTTTTTGTATTTTATAATTTTGGGGTGAACTATCATGTATGTTTTTTCATTTATGACGAGAATGAGACAAGTGTATTGTGGAGATTGATTCTATGGGTGTCTTTCAAAATTTATAATTAACAATTTAAAAAAAAACTTTAGTTAACATGTGATAAGTACACTTGATGATAGTTGGATAAATTAAACTTCAATTTCAACCTTGTAATTAAAACTCCAATCATGATAACACAACTATTGCATTATTAGATACAAGTATTAACTTTAATCCAATAATGATAAACTTTAGCTTAACTTTAAGTTTTAAATTAACTATTAGATACAAATATTAGCTTAACTCCATGATTTCACAACTATTAGCTTAAATTCAACTCTAATAGCAAATAAAAAAACTATTAGATGAACTTTTACTTGTACTCCAATGACTCCATCTCTTAGCTTGCGAGGTTGCCCATCATTGCAGTGAAACAATGCACCACCCAATAAGTTTTCCATTTTGCACATAGCGTCATGACAACAATCACTTAGGTAATATGCTCCGAGGGTGATAGGATAAACTCAATCTATAAATATGAATAAGAAGGGGTGAAGGTTCTCAAAAGTTTTTGTTTAGATCAAGATTCTATCAATGGGTGAGTAGAGAACTTCCATTAAACTATGTATTAGTTGATTTTATATTATCATTATTCATTTCAAATATTATTGTAATTGATGATTTTATAACATTAAAGTTTGAAATTATGATGTTATAATACTAACACAACCACTTAAGTTGGGGTCGAAAGCTACTTATTTATACATTACTACTAGTTATCTATACATTATTACCAATTATATATATATATAATGTTATGAAATAGTATTACTATAAAGATTAAAATAAATGAGATCATATCTTATTTATTTTTAGAATTAATTATATATATAAAGTACAATATATATTCATTTTAAATTTGATGATTTTATAGTATCAAATTTGAAATTATATTAAATATATATATGTTATAAAATATGTATTTATTTTAGATATTGTTATATTGATGATTTATAATATCAAAGTTTGAGATTATGATGTTATGATATGATTAAATTTTGGTATGAGATAGTATGGTTATAAAGAGAGAAAAAAATATTAAAAGTATAAAAGAAATGTTGTATGTTGACAAGAGTTTTGGGGTAAGTGAGTTGTGCAGCACCGCGGAGGCTGCACAAGCTCATGCGGCACTGCTTAAGGTTAAGATAGTGCAATGGGAGGAAAACAAATCGTTTTTGAATATTTATGCATCTTTTTCACCACATTTTGTGGATATATGTCATTAGAAGTTAAATCAGTTAGGAGTTAGTTAGAAGTGGACCATGAATGTAAAGGCGCAAGCCTATATATAGATTAGAATTGCAAATGAATAGATAAAGTTGTGATAGAAGAGAAGTGGTAAAAGAGAGCAAGAGAGAAATTGGATCTTGTGTTATCTGAATGCGATCTTGTGTGTTGATCTTTCTCTTGCTGTGGGGAAAGACAACTGTTGTTTTTGCATCTATGTGCAGAAAGTAATATGATACGATGGATATTGAGCTGAATCACTATTGTCCTTTTTCCATTTTCATATGTTGTGATGGCTCTTTTTCCATTTTTATATGTTGTGACAAATATCTAATGAGTCTGTTCTACAAATGGATGATATGATAATGCTACGATGAACCAGTGAATGATGCTGTCTATTTAAATCTACGATTATATTGCTAGATTTGTTATGTGATACCTAATGGATGATTCTGTTAGATATGATAGTTAAGCTGATGAAATGATGTTTCCCTAGATCCTCCTCCTTACTGTGGAAACTTGGTTCCGACAGCTCTCCCTTGAACATCTCGGGTGAGACTTCATCCGCTCTGCGGGTGTTGCCGGGCAAGGTAAAACCTGTCTGGGCCAGTGCTCAGGGAGATCGTGCTGGTTGGGTGTCGACAGAACGAGAACCCCTGTCGATGAGGCTTTGTTGGTGGGTCTTAGCTAACAAATGGTTCTGTTGCCGAGACTTTGTTGCGACTGGAGAGAAGAATATGTTGTGGCATCCGACGAAACCATAGATCCAATATTGGTTCGACCTAAGACTGCGAGAGTTCAGTGAAGCCGAGAACCAGAACCCAAAGTTGACGACAAACACATGGTTGGTAAGGTACATTCATGACGGTCCTCACGAATGGTTTTTCTATGAGTTTCCCATTATACTCTATGAGTGGCTGGCATGATTCACCTACAAGAAGTGCAACTTTTAGGGAGGAGAGCCGACATCCTAGACCCCCGAGATAATTCAGGAACTCCAAGAAACTGAAAATAAGGCGTCGCAGGCTGTTGAATTTTGGTTGGATAGTATTCTGGAAGGATACATCACTGAGTTCACAGTTGATACCAACAAGTACTACAAGGAAGCAGAACGAGAGTTATTCAATGGACCACGAGGTAGGTTCCTACTGTCTCTGCAACTGTCAATCAAGATGCTTGTTTGTGAAAAAGGCATACTAAAGATGCACCTCGAGTAATAAAACTCTGGTGTGCGGAGGCTGTGAACACCACGATAAAGGGGGGCGATGAATGGAAAGATAAGGGGTATATGGGTGTGAGTTTCGACGAGACTGTGAGGGCAGCAGAGGAAGAGAGTGGTTATACAAGGGGAGGAGAAAGGTTCTGATTAGAGAAGAGGCAGAGGACAGGGGAAGGTCCTGCTGCGATTGGAACACAAGATAGCGAAGGACAACCACAAGGGACAAAGCGGCCCTACAGTGACAAAGAGGATGAGAAGACCCAGGCTACGCCCAGGGTAGAAGCAAGGTCAAACCCTGGTAGAAATGTGTCCACACCACGCACTACTCCACCATTAGGAAAATATATGCAATCCACATCAACGTGTCCAACATGCCAAGCAGTGTCTAGTAGTAAAACAACATCTATAAGAAGAAGGTCTAGGATGGCAGGAGACAATATGAAGCTGCCAATGTTCCATGGAAACGACACTGATGACCCAGAACATTATTGGTTCTTATGTGAGGCAGTCTGGACTGCCAGAAATACTGTCAACGAGGATGTAAAGAAAGGCCAGTTATAAGCGACCACCCTTCGGGGTCATGTGCTTGATTGGTACATGAGATTCATACAGGTCTCGCAGGGGACCGCAACGAAGAATTTGGATGAGATTCGAAAGGGACTGCTTGAAGAATTCAAGAAACCAAAATATAAAGCATAGTACATTACATAGATAAAGGAAATAAAACAATTCCCTAATGAGACGGTTTGGGACTTTGATCAAAGGTTTAAGACGCTGATGGCATGGGCCAACTTTGATATGAGTGATGTCCAACACAAGGGATGGTTTACTGTGGCACTGGTCCCTCATATCCGACATCCATTGATGCAACAAAAGATCATGACACAGAGCGAGGCTTTGAAGATTGCAATGAAGCTAGAGGCTTCACTGGTTAGCGAAATTGTTGTTGGCATGAACCAAATCAAGGCACAGCTGGCAGACCTAACGCTTCAATTGCAAGATATCAAGAAGAAGAAAGATTAACACGACGAATTATGGTGCACTTGGTGTCATGTGGATGGACACACCAAAGATACATGTCCTACTTTTCGGAATTATCTACTCTTAGAAGCGTCGAACCCATTGAGTTGCGGTAGTGTGCCGTGGTGTCGTATATGTCAAGTATATGAGTCTCGACATGAAGATTGTACCTACATGCAAAAAATGGTTATGAATCCATCAAGCTTATATTGCACCTTTTGTCACTCGGTTGGCCATGAGGATAAGGACTGTCGAGATTATAATATGCTTCAAGAGCGAACATATGATTTGTATTTTGTGAAAGGTGAAGATCCTCGCATGGTGCAGTAGCCACATCTGCAGGTGTTACAGTCGCCACCTCAAGTACAGTATATGTCGCCGCCACATATGCAGTCTATTCTGTTGCAACCACAGACACAACCGTAGTTTTCACTGTGACCACAATAATCGCAGTATGTCCAACTAGCACATTATGTTCAGCAGCAGCCAAATCCCCCGCAATAGAAAGTGGCCCAACCCGAGTATCCACAACAAGTAGCTCAACCACAATATCAGCAGCAAGGAGGATTCCACGGAGGATTCAGGGGACGGGTAGGTCTCGGCCATGGAGGAGGACGAGTTCGTGCATCAATTCAGTGTTACAACTATGGGACATTTGGGCACTATCAGAGGGATTGTATCCATTTGAAATGTGTATACTATGTGGTGAATGATCATATGGTTGAAAATTTCCCTCAGTTAATTGCAAGATGGCAGGCCGACAATGTTCCTTTATTATAGAACTAGAACCAGTTCCAGGCCCAGAATCAATTACAGAACCAGCAGCAACTACAGAATCAGGGTCAGCCCCAAATTCTAGTACAAAATCAGAATATCAATCAGCCTATGAATCCATCGATGAACCAGAATCCACCTCCAAATCAGACTCCACCATAGAACCAAATTCAAGGATCGACGGTTGTGACTATTCTAGTAGAACCGTGAACAGAGGATGTTGATGTTGGGATTGTTACTCGAGGATGAGCGAGGACTGGAGAAGATGGACCACGACCACAAGTGCGAGTGGCTAGCAATAAGAAATCATAGTTTGATATCACAAACGAGAGAGATACCTTTTTCGAGGCTCATGAGGCACTTGGAAGAAATCCTGGTAAGACACCTATTTTTGGCATGCCTTCTGCTTTTGATTCTTCGTTAGAAGATGGACCATCGTGGAAGTATGGTACCTTACAACAGTTCTTCGAGATTTGTTTATTCTTGGAAAGAGATCTTGATGCTCTGGTTGAGATTGAGAAGTTGCTGCACCATTCAGATAGAGAGTTGTAGGACTCTGCGGTGAATTCTTTACAAAAGAAAAAGATGGGAAAGGAAATGAGGATGAACATCCATATTGGGGGCTATGAAGTCGATTCAGTTATTCTAGATCTTGGTTCAGATGTGAATATCCTAACGAAATAGATGTGGCAGAATATGGGGGAGCCAAAACTTGGCTAGTCCCCAGTACAGCTGAGATTGGCTAACCAGGAAAAAGTTCAACCACTTGACTGTGTGTCAAATCTGGTTGTAGATGTCGAAGGTATGAGGACTTGTGATGATTTTCATGTAATTGAAGTAATTGATGGAGGGGGATCCTATCCCATGCTTCTAGGAATTGGATGGGCCAATGAAAGCATGGCCGTGATAAACTTTAAGACGTGATTGATGACGCTTGAGAGCCAGGATATCTGATTCATTGCCCCTATGGATACTAATGAAGGAAGGAGATATATTGAATCTATCAAAGATTAATTTGTTAGAGGATGGGATCATGTTTACAATATTTCTAAAGACTATATCCATCCTACTGTCGACGAAGAACTAGGGTGGCGCAGCGCTATCTCTGTGTCCTCTGATTCTGATGATGCATTGGAAAATTGGCAAAACCTGATGCATGAAGTCTCGCTCGGAAAATGTGGACTGATTCTGCAGTCTCTATGCCATTCCGTGACTGATATCATTGAGTTGTTGATATACAAAGGATTACCGAAACTATCTAGGTTCCTCGAGTATTTTGAAGCAAAGGTATCTGAGCCTCAGTGCTTCGTGGAATTAGGGGAAGCATTGAAGGCCACTCCAGCACATTGGTGGGCAATTCATAAGGGGACCACTCATGAATGGGTACAGTGTCAGTGGTTGATGACTATGTGCTTTGGGGATATGGAGGTATATAAAACTGAGAGATATGATGGACATAATAACCCTTGTAGTCATCTGAGGGAATTCCAGACGCTATGGGCATCACGGCCCAAGGATGAATGGGTCCATGCTTTTATTCACACATTGGATGAAATGCCAAGGTCTTGGTATGTCTCAACAGAACTATGCAAAGAAATAACTACTTGGAAGAATTTGATTGTTTACTTTGCGCATACCTTTGGCTTTGCAGATGCCAATGCAGAGGTTAACAATGCACTACATATCATTCGGGATGTAGTCTTGAAATTTGTCCCCATTGCATATTATGTGGACCCACATGCGCATTGCCACACGCAATCGATGATGGAATGATATAACATCTTCAATGAGCCAGAGGATTATGATGAATTGCACAATATTAATATTCCATAGGCTGAAGGAAGCCAGGATGTCGTAGCACTGAATGTGCTGATGAATCCTATGAATCAACCACTGAAGATTAAGAAAGTTAACATTGGGACGAAGGAGAATCCGAAATTTTCCAATATTGGGGACTACTGGGATGAGGAGACCATGGCAAAGATCATAGATCTATCGCATGAGTTTCAAGATCTGTTCCCGACAAAATTATCAAAAATGAAGGGGATATTGGGTGACCTAGGAGAAATGAAAATCCAGTTAAAACCATATGCAAAACCAGTGCGATAGAGGCCATATCGCTTGAATCCGCAATAAAAAGAATGGGTCAAGGATGAAATTGATTGGATGCTCGATGTAGGGATTATTGAGCCTGTTGAAGAATCATAATGGATAAGCCCTATGGTAGTCCAAGATAAGAAAACTAGTGAAATACAAATTTGTGTCGATCTAAGGAAGCTAAATGATGCTTGCATGCATGATCCCTCTCCGACATCGTTCATGGATGAGGTTCTTGAGGGAGTAGGTGGTTAAGAAATGTATTCTTTCATAGATGGATTTTCTGGGTATCACCGTATCAGAATCTCAAAGGAGGATCGCCATAAAACCGCATTTGTCGCTGAATGGGGTTGCTTTCACTACACAGTAATGCCCTTCGGATTGAAGAATGCACCCACGGTGTTCTCTCAGGTTGTTGTTGCTGCATTTAAAGATTTTATTCAGAAATTTATGCAAGTGTATATGGATGATTGGACTGTCTATGAGCTAATTAAGGGTCATTTGGAAAACCTGCGCTTGATGCGAGAAAGGTGTCGACAACATCAGATCGCATTGAATTAAAAGAAGTGCATCTTCTATGCACCAATTGAGATACTATTGGGTCATATCATTTGTAATCAGGGGCTTTTGGTTGATCCGACGAATATTTCCCTAGTCCACATGGAGTGGGTGGCCAACCAGGAGTTGGCCGATAGATAGAAGGAGCTCAATGAAGGGTATTTTCAATCGCATGGGGAAGCGACGCAGCTGAAGATAGAGGTTGAGGAGCTCTGCTAGGTAAAGGAACAATTAGGAGCAACAAAAGCATAGGAGGTTGCAGCACTGAAGACAGTGCAGGACGAGCTGAAGAGGAAATCTCATGAAGAGATTATTAACCTAAAAAAGCAGACTGATCACTTGATTGTCGAGAATGCGCAGTTGATTGCAATTAGAGGCAAGGTAGAAGAGTTTGTTGATGAGGCTTGTCAGCACATCTATGAAAGCACGGTGGAACTTGACACAGTCGCCAAAGTTAAGCGATTGGGAGAGCTAATCGCTGAGCTCCAACTGCACAAAAATATTCTCAATTCTATGGTCTACCCAGAAGCACCACCAGAGTAGATTGCAGAGCGTAGGGATGCCATCGAAGCGGTTGCAGCTCAGTTTGAAGCAATGGAGCAGGAAGCAAAGAACATCATGGAGGCAATGACACAATTTTGGGGCAATTTTGTCCAGGATGAGCAGTTAGACCAACTGACTACGCAAGCACGGGAATCTGAAAGTCAGTTGACGACATTAAAGATGAAATTAAGGACAATTCCACCCATGATTCAACTTACGTGGTCCACCGAGCTAAGATAAATAAAACAAAGAGCCGCAAAGGCACAAGCACAGAACACAGCTGGAGGAATTCCAAGAGATTGGAGCTTTGTTAGCTATTAAAGAAGTTGCCACACTGCAAGCTGTGAAAGACGACAAGAAGATGGTGGATACCAAGTTGGTGGAGCACCCTGTGAAGTAGGACCTGCTTGGTTTTTAAGATGAAGCTAAAAACGTTCAAGCATAGGTCAAGGAGATATCACAGCAGTACAAGGATTTCAAGATAAAGACAATGAAGTACACGCTATCTACTTGACGTGGCTTGAGGACGAGCCACAAGACTTTGTTAGGGGCTTGTTAGCAAGGGTTTTGGGGTAAGTGAGTTGCGCAGCACCGCGGAGGTTGTGCAAGCTCATGCGACACAGTGCAAGGCCAAGATAGCACGATGAGTAGAAAAAAAACCGTTTTTGAATATTTTATGCATCTTTTTTACCACATTTTTTGGATATAGGTCATTAGTGGTTAAATTAGTTAGGAGTTAGTTAGAAGTGGACCATGGATGTAAAGGTGCAAGCCTATATATAGATTAGAATTACAAATGAATAGATAAAGTTATGATAGAAGAGAAGTGGTAAAAGAGAGAAAGAGAGAAATTGAATCTTGTGTTATGTGAATGGGATCTTGTGGGTCGATCTTTCTCTCGTTGTGGGGAAATACAACTTTTGTTTTTGGATCTATACGCAAAAAGTAATATGATACGACGAATATTGAGCTGAATCACTATTGTCCTTTTTCCATTTTCATATGTTGTGATGTCTCTTTTTCCATTTTTATATGCTGTGACAAATATTTGATGAGTCTGTTCTACAAATGGATGATATGGGTGTGTGCAAGAAGTTGAGGGTCTCTTTTGGCGCGTTAGATGCAATACAAAACTGAAAAAACAGACATCCATCAACTTGCATGGATATTTTGAGACACTTACACAATGAATCTTGCAATCAGTAAAAAACAAGAAATGTAGGAAATTGAATGACCTTTCCAAATATATTTTTTATCTATTGAAAATGTTGTTAACTATCTAAAGTTAGATATTTTTTAATGGGAACTTTTTATTTTTGGGACAAATTATAAGGTATATGTTTTTGTGGGTGCAACGTCTGAGTGTCTAAATGATGGAATAAACTTACGAAAACCGGTATACATATAGAGAACATACAGGACTAGTGCACGACTATTTTTCCAATAATAAAAATAATTTTTTTAATTTTTTTTTAATTATCTAAGAGATCAAACCTTGAAAATGGTACGTCAATTGTGGGTGCAGTGTTTGAATGTCTTAATGCAATTATTTGGAAATGGGTTTTTTATAGCATGTAGAGGTTGGTGTTCTTTAGTGCACCATACAATTGTTTTTTAAATGGTTGAGAAATGAAAGAGATATGAACGAAACACTACCAGTGTGTTTTTTGAGTTGAGGAGTGATGACAGAAGATATATAAGAAAAAAATAGAAAAAATTATGTATTCTTGTTAAAATTTACAAATTTAGAATCTGCAAAAAAAAAACCATATTTGTTTCTAAAATCTCATAAAAAAATGGAGGTGTGCAACATAATCAGACGAACGACTAAACACAAGCATATTGAAAATTTGGATATAATGATGAATTAGCCATGGTTTATCATACTCCAAGGCATAGGCATGTTGAATCCAAAGCAAAGTACAAAGCAGACACATAGGCATAGAAATTCCATGAAAGCATGGGTGGAGGCTCGGCCTTATCATTTGGAGGGAATAAATTTTTGAATTTAAACAATACGTGAGCACGATTTAGTTAAACAAAATGCGTGCATGTTTTATATAAACAAAACGTGTGCGCATTATGTACAAACAAAATGCATGCGCGTTTTGTAAAATCAAAATAGCATTGTAGTTAAAATCATTGTAGTTAACATCATTTTCATCATTCATCATCATCATCATCATCATCAACATCATCA
>LPNX010409157.1:0-11244 GCA_001517045.1 Pseudotsuga menziesii | reverse complement strand
AATGTAAGCCCTGGTATGTTAGAATAAATACTCTTCGTAACACTTGTTGTTGTAGATACCATGTAGAATATGAATATTACTATGAAACATTTTTGTACACTCATCATGTGTTGCATACTAACCATGTGCAGGATTGCTCCTTGACAATACCACCGACCTCATCAAGAGAATTCATTCATAGTATCATGTGCAATAGGCCTGAGGGGCAAACTTACTATGCAAAATCATGTTTGGATGGAACTTGCTCCAACTGTGCTGGAATGGCATTATTGAGCCAATGTATGCATGATATTGGAGACAATGAATTTGGGAATATGGTTACAGACATGAAAAGTTTCAAATATATCAGCTATGAAATAGTCCGAGGGAAAGAAAGCAAAGAAATACAATTGATGACATCTCAGGTACATGCATTTATCTATAAATTTATGTTTGAACAGTTGCATTTCATTCCTTACTTACAAAAAAACCTGATATTGAGATGATTTTGTGTCAACAGGTACAAGTTAGTGTCTTCGTCAAGGAATTTATTGAAAAGACACGTCAATATATTCAGCATGTCCACTTGGCACGATGGAAGGATGTGAAGTTTAGAATATGCAGAGATACATTTCCTCGTGGTACCATACTTTCAGTTGTTGATTTTTCCAAGAACTACACTCTGCAACCTCAAAATGAGATCCAAAGTCAGTATTATCACTCTGAGCAGGTTTCCTTGATGGTGCATATCACATATAGGCATGGCCCAAATAGCAATGAAGTGCAAAGAGAAATTCTAAAGGAATATCACTTCTACATAAGTGATGATAGGTGCCATGACTTCCACTATGTACTTCATTGCTTCATCATGTTCTATGATCATTTGAAGGGCAAGAACATACAGATGGATCGACACTGGATTTGGTCTGATGGATGTGCTGGTCAGTTAAAAAATGCACGCATATTTCAATGGTTGTGTTCATTGCATAAAAACTACAAAGTTCCACATATGTGGAACTATTTTGAGACTCGGCATGGTAAAGGAGAGCATGATGGAGCCGGATCATGTGTCAAAACAGCCCTACGAATAGAGGAATTGAAATTATCTATAATATCTACTATTTGAAATTCTCAATCTATAGTCAGGTGGTGCACGTCAGTAATGGGAGAGGAATCAGCTATGCGAGTAGAATCCACAAGAAAGAGACATGTGGAGAGATTTTTTTGGGAGGTGGTAGACATAGATCATTCACATGCATGGGAATGCAAGACTGTTCCTAGGACTCGTGGCTTTCATTTGGTTCGAAGTTATGATAACCCAATATTTGATATTTGGACTAGAAAACTCGCTTGTTTTTTCCCGCCTTGTTGTGATGGTGACTAGGATGTGTGTGAATCATTGGATTGGGTTGATGGATGGGATTGCATATCACTTCCACTTGATCAGCGTGCAATTGTTGAGTTAACTCCGTTGGAAGAATACCAATCATCTATTTCTATATATTTTGATCATGTATTAGACCTTGTACAACCTGGTATGATGCATTTCCTTAACATTTTTTTGTTAAATTTACGTAGTCTTGAAACTCACATTAATGGCCTTGTATCACAAGGAAAATATTTGATCATAAACCTACAATCATAATATGCAGGACACATATACACAGTGGTTGCCTCAAAAGATAGTGAATGGGGTGGTGATTACTAGTTAGCACGTTGTATAGAGGGAAAGCAAACCCTCATTATGTCCATGACTGATGATGAAAACAACCACTTTCCCATTGGGTCTATGGTTGCTAAAGGTGAATACCTTACACATGACAACAATGCAAGAAAGAATGGTGGATATGTTTATAGGGATTACAAACTAGGTGCAAGTGTGTATCACTTTACCAACTTAATCATTGGTACAAACCCCCAGTTACAAACAATTCCTAGCCGAAATTCATCGAAGGTGCGCTACTTCTTACCGGATACAGAACACGAGAGACTAATGGAGACCATCATTATAAGAGATTATCCAGAGGGCTTGGTTGTATGATAATAGGTGGGATATAGCATGATGAGGTATGTATCATAATTTTAATTTCCCCATGTATGTTTCTTATGAATATGTCAATTTTGTGTTCTTGATATGCAAAATTTTCCATAATGTTGTTTATAAATATGCCAAAAGTTCTCTTGTATGTCAAGTTAATGAACATGCCAAATTTTACATATGATCAATAAACCATATATATCAATCATATGAACATTTCAAGATCTCATTCACATGATATACATAACATTAGAATACATACATATACCTCTGTAGGTCATACTTATCAAAGTTCTTTGTAGGCTCTCTTACAGGACTAAAACCCTAATTTTTTAAGTAGGTAATATTGTCAATGTTTTCAGCCGATATATACAACTAGGATGATGGAAACAAGATGCCGCAACGATAAACTTATGTTTTAAGGCTTGTATAATTTCCTTCTTGACAACTCACCTCTTATACCCGTGTGTCCATTGCCAAAGGGGTAGTGCCTAGTAGTGTTGGAATTTCATCTCATTTTTTTATTGAGAAGTTTAATTTCTACTTAAAAGATAATAAAAGATAATAAGATATTTATTTAACTTTGTTTTTAGTTGATTATGTTTTTTTGAACATTGAGATTGGAAGAAAATAACCTACTAATATTGACACAAACAACTCAAAAGTAACATGCTTCAACATTATGCATATGAAGTATTCAAACGTAACATGCGCTAACATTATGCATGTGAAGTAGGTAAACATAATGCATGTGAAGATATTAAGTGATAAACTTAATAAACAAACAAAATTTGGAACCTCTCATGCTTTCGAAAGGTTAATTTTTCATATGCATAATAGAAAATTTTGGGAGGCTGACATGTTGGGTCATTGGTGTACTTGAAATTGTGATATTTTAATTTTCAATTAAAAGATATGATTTTATTAAGGAGTTTAATTTCCAATTAAAAGATAACAATAAACTCATTTCCTCATGTTTCTCATTGATCATGTATTATAAAAAGCCTGAAACAAAACAACATACTAGCAATGACAGCTCGACAACTCAAAAGTAACATTAAGTCGTTGACGCATAGAAAGCCAAAAATGGTGGGGATGTTGTTGGCGTTGCCATATTTCCCATGCCCAAACACGCTAGTAGGATTTGACAGAATTCAAAATTGTGGCTCCGTGAGGTTTTTTGCGCACCAGGCCCAAGTCCACCAAGTGTCCCTGAACGATATATGGAGGTGACCTGTAACTCGCCATAGATCGATGCTCGGGCCTCCGATCGACAAACCGTCCATTTCGTTGGATTCGTGATGTGGGATTTTAGCTAGGGGGGGGCCTCTCCCTCCTTTCCATTACCTGATGACCTCCATCTACGGTGGTTTTTGAAGCTAGGATTTCGCTCAGTAGGGGACAATGCAGTCACGCCAACGAGGGCCAAAGCTAGAAATCCACAGATGGTGGGGATGCGGTTGGCATTTCCATATTTCCCATGCCCAAACATGCTAGCAGGAGTTGACGAAATTCAAAATTTTTGCTCCATGAGGTTTTTTGCGCACTGGGACCAAGTCCATTAGGTGTCCCTGAATGGTATCTGGAGGTGACCTGCAACTCGCCATAGATTGATGCTCGGGCCTCCGATCGATGAACCGTTGATTCTGTTGGATTCGTGACATGGGATTTTAGATAGGGAGGGGGCTCTCCCTCCTGTCCATTTCCCGATGACATCCATCTACGATGGTTTCTGAAGCTAGGGTTTCACTCAGTAGGGGACAATGCAGTGACACCAATGAGGGCCAAAGCTAGAAAGCCATGGATGGTGGGGATGTGGTTGGCGTTGCCATATTTCCCATGCCCAAACACGCTAGTAGGAGTTGACAAAATTCAAAATTGCCGCTCCGTGAGGTTTTTTGCGCACCGGGCCCAAGTCCAGCAGGTGTCCTTGAACGGTATCTAGAGGTGACTTGCAACTTGCCATATATCGATGCTCGGGCCTTCGATCGACAGAACATCAATTTTGTTGGATTCATGACGTGGGATTTTAGCTAGGGGGGGCCTCTCCCTCCTGTCCATTTCCTGATGACCTCCATCTACGGTGGTTTCTGAAGCTAGGGTTTCACTCAGTAAGGGACAATGCAGTCACGCCAATGAGGGCCAAAGCTGGAAAACCATGGATGGTGGGGATGCGGTTGGATTTACCATATTTCCCATGCCCAAACACGCTAGCAGGAGTTGACGAAATTCAAAATTTCCGCTCCGTGAGGTTTTTTGCGCACCGGGCCCAAGTCCACCAGGTGTCCCTGAACAGTATCTGGAGGTGACCTGCAACTCGCCATAGATCGATACTTGGGCCTCCGATTGATGAACCGTCGATTCCATTGGATTCATGATGTGGTATTTTAGCTAGGGGGGGGGGCTCTCCCTCCTGTCCATTTCCCAATGACCTCCATCTACGGTGGTTTCTAAAGCTAGGGTTTCGCTTAGTAGGGGACAATGCAGTCATGCCAACGAGGGCCAAAGCTGGAAAGCCACGGATGGTGGGGATGCGGTTGGCGTTGCCATATTTCCCATGCCCAAACATGCTAGCAGGATTTGACGAAATTCAAAATTGCGGCTCCATGAGGTTTTTTGTGTACCGAGCACAAGTCCACCAGGTGTCCCTAAATGGTATCTGGAGGTGACCTGTAACTCGCCATATATCGATGCTCGGGCCTTCGATCGATGAACCGTTGATTCCGTTGGATTCGTGACATGGGATTTTAGCTAGGGGGGGGCCTCTCCCTCCTATCCATTTCCCGATGACCTCCATCTACAATGGTTTCTGAAGCTAGGGTTTCGCTCAGTAGGGACAATGCAGTCACGCCAATGAGGGCCAAAGATGGACAATGCATTTCATGCCAATGAAGGCCAAACTTGGAAAAACCTATCCCTAACTAGGGTTTATTTTTTAACATGCATGGCCCATAACCATAAACCTACCAAGGAAACCCTAATCCTAACCCTAATCTTATCTTACTGTCACAACTCAATTCAGAATCAATCTAATGTCGGACTGAACTTTTTCAAATCCGGTGGACTTATGCTTCAAATCATGTTGATTCACAAAGTTGGTTCTCAGTCTTTGGATTCTATTGTAGTTCCTTTAATGCTGAGTGATTAGTCATTGGGTGCATGAGGTTTGTTGAATAGTGTTGTTGGTTGTTGATGAAATGTGAAGCATGTATTGCACTTAGTTTAATTAAATTACACTTGAGCATTGACTTAACTCGTAATTTAATGAATCCAAACTCACAATTTTTAATTAGATATATCCAATTGGTGTGCAAGTAGTGAGTTCATTGAAACCTTGAAATACATTGTATTGCACTTATATTTATTAAATTACACGAGCAAGAACTTTGACTTTAGTGTGCATGTATTGAGATCATTGAAACCTTTAAATATAATAGTTTTTTCTTTTGACATAGTGCATTCATAAGTAATAGATAATCCTCACAAATCAATACAATAGATTGACACAAGAACATGTGGAAACCAAAGAACAAATTCAAAGTGAAATGTATCATTAATTTATAACTGAAATGTCAATGTACATGTCTCCAAAAGTACATGTATCCAAAACTGTCCAAGCCACATGTACATGTATTGAAATGTACATATCCCATAAGACACATCAAAACTCAAGCTTCCTCTTGTTCTTTCTCAAGGGTGATCCTGTAGGCACAACTATAGGACCAATGTGCATCTCTGGATCCTGCAAATTAAATATCAATTGTTAAATTCAAATAACTATGTACTAATACATTAGCTCAATAAAATACCATATCTAAATTAACTCAAAAATTATCAAAATGTTAATGGACATTGCATGAAACAATTGTTCATTAATGGACATCTCACCTCAGTGAGAGACTATGACAAAGGGGATTGTGTTTCTTATGTAGTAGATGGAGCTGTTGGTTGAACATGAAGGATGGTCGCATCCATGGTTGAACCAAAGGGGGTAGGAACTGGTGGTGGTGGTGGTGGCTACAATCACCAAATATTGAAATAGTTAGAAATGTGCATGAATAAACAATAAACAACAATAACACACTATGTCTATATCATGTTCAAATAGTTGTACCTCTGTGTGGCTTGTTGTTATTGTAGATACCACATTGACTGTTGCATCAATAACTCTTGCTGTTGGTGGCTACAATCACCAAATGTTGAAATAGTTAGACATGCATGAATAAACATACGCCAACAATAATAAACTATGTAACGATCATGTTGAAATAGTTGTACCTCTGTGTGACTTGTTGCCATTGTAGATGCAGCACTGACTGCTACATCAACCATCCCTGCAAGGTTTTCAATAGTAAAATCTGGCTCCTGATGCAGTAAACATGCAAATCAAACATTAACAAAACATTTTATGCACTGGATTTCAAGTTAACCAAGAAATATCATCGAAGGATATACAAATTACCATGGTATCAGTATCTCCATGGTCATGGACAACTTGAATCTTTCTAGGAGTAGGCCATCTCATATACACTTGAACCTTGTTCACATATGGCCTATGAGGAGATACAACTCCAGGAAATGGTCCAGGTGTTTCAGTTGGTGCCTATAGTCAACAAGAGTTCATGTAGTTAGACATGCATGATTCAACGAACATACATGTATTTAAAAAATGACGTTTTTTAAATGTTTAAAATGTTTACCTCCATCACTGCTTTCCCCCGTGAAGGATCTGGCATCTGCCAATTTAATACTTATAAATATTAGACCGTAGATAGCATTAGTGAACTAACATGTACAATGTGTGGAAATTAACAAATTAATAAGTATTAAAAGACTGACATTTTTAAAATGTTTACCTCGGTGTGAGATACAACAATGGGTGTTATATGAATCTCTCCACTAACCAAGGGATCAGTGGATGGAATGTCATGCCCAGATATTTCCTCAGTCGATACGACCATGGATCCTACCTCCATCACTACTTTCCCCCGTGAAGGATCTGGCATCTGCAAGTTTAATAATTGTAAATACTATACCGTAGATAACATTAGTGAACTAACTTGTACATTATGTGGAAATTAACAAATTAACCAGTATTAAAAAACTGAAATTTTAAAATGTTTACCTCGGTGTGAGATACGACAATGGGTGCTATAGGATTCTCTCCACCAACCAAGGGATCAGTGGATGGAATGTCATGCCCCTGTGTAGAGTGTGGAACATGAAACTCTAGGGCATCGCTGCCGGCATAAAGCATCAATTGCAAGCTCACAAAATTAATATATTGGCTCAAACTATACATATGTGTACAAAGAGGAAAATAAATGAATAATTTATTACAATTAACCATATACATACATCACTCAAAAACCCACTGAAGAAAACATCTGACAAAATACCATAGCATGGACGACCACACGATGTGCATTCGTGAGGCTCAAAAGTAGGATTGGAATGTGCTGATGGTACTGCACTACTAGATGGTCCTGCAATAGATGGGGGTACTGCACTAGTGGGTGGTACTGCACTAGAAGATGGTCCTGCACCATGACGACCTGGTGTATGTACCACACCAGGGATAGATGTCCCTTCCTCACCCATATGTTGAACCATAGTGCTATGGCGAACAACGGCCCGTGCCAAACTAAAAAATGCATCATGTGTCTGTGGAATAACACAATGTACAGGTGGGACATCTGGCCCAGGAAACTGTCTACGAGGTGTAGGGATAGGGAGATCAATGTCTCGAAGCTTGGAATTGGATCGGTTTTGGGGCATCCCCCCACCGATCCCCTGAAACGCCAATATATCAAAATAGTTTACATGTTTACCCAACACGAACTCTGCGTACATCTTTTGAAGGAAAATACAAGGGGATTTCCCTGTTGTTGTGTGGTGGCATATCAAAAACCATATACCATCTGTCCATCCAGTTATCAACAAATGGTTGATATGTGCACCACTCGATAGATATATGTGGCCTGTTTGCATTTGGGATTTCCCTCATGCGAGGGTCCCTAAACAATGAAAATATATGCTCTTTAGTAATTTTCAACTTTTTTATTGCACTATAGCTAAGCCCATCAGTGTACTCACGTCTTTTTCTTTCTCTATATGAAGTAATATCATATAGTATGTTGCTTGACAATGTAATAGTCTCAACAATTGCATCCAAAGTGGATGCAAGTGAACGTCGAATCCTATCACCACCACTAAAAGCAGTATTGAGACCTCTCAATTGGGCAAGCTCAATCAATATTTCAGCATTGGTGTCCATAGCCGCAACTGCAATAAAAAAAATCAATAAGGAAATCATTAGAAACGTATACATGGTATACAATGACATCTCTTCAAAATTGAAAATGTAAATTAAGGAAAACTCAAGTTACAAGCAATTTAATGGCATTCACTTACATACATTTAAAACTTAAAATTAAACATTTAACAATTAAATAGTGAGTTTCGTTCAACTTCTTTCTAGAAGTTAATGCACTTCTTCATCACCCTCATTGGTGAATTTTCCATGCACACTTGGGTTTAAACTTCTTTGAATTTAGGAGTGCTATTTTGACATGTTTTGGCCTTTACATCCCTTGGATATGTAAAAGAAAGGGGCAAGGGACTATTAGGACATGTGAGGCAAGAAAAGGGGTGATACAGGGCTGCCACCATATCCTCTAAATATAATTGACTCGATCATGGTTGGGAACACTCTCACGACGCACTCTAGGTAGTTCATGGGTGTTCACCATTTCCATTGTTGTATAACTATGGAAACCAACCAAAAGTTACATGGAAAATGGAAAATTTGTGGACTGGACTACAATTGGTTGTAGATGAGCTTAGAGACTCGACATGTAGAAATATATTACCCATTGTTTTTGCTATTTTAAAAAATGGTTGATAAACCTAGTGATGCAGGGGCATAGATTGTTTGAGTAAAGTCATTTATGTCTTTGCTAGATCTATGGATCTTAGGGAGACCTAGGGTCTCACATGTTTCTAATTTTATTTATTATGCTTATAGGATAAAAGAAGCATAATTCGTGTTCTTGTGTTTGCTAGCATGGGTTTCTTACACCTTGTGCCTTATACCGTATTTTTATGTTAGTTCTACCAATTGGTGTGTAATATATAGGGCTTCTATTGTAATTGTAACACAAGCTAGCTTGTCCATTACTCTCTCTTGCATATTGTGGAGAATTATGAGATATGTGTTGTTTAGAACCCTACTCACTAGTAATTTTGTGTCTCTCTTATAGTATTTTTGTTCCTTTTTGTTTATGCCTCTCAATCTCATTATGATGTGGGATTTCTATCTTTCTTTGTCTTTAATTTGAATGTAGATATATATTGTTTTTTTAATTGTTAAAACCCTTGGCTTATAATTTTAGCCTCCTTCCACACACACTCTATACTTGTGTTTGTTTTATATATTTCTATCCTTTTGGAACATTGAATATCTATTAGACATGATGTTTTTTATTCTTATAGCCTCCTTTAGTTTGAATCCATCAAACATTAGCTTGAGAGTTGTTGGGTTGATTATTCTATTAAAAACAGAATTATAGGTTAAAAATTGACAAAAAAAGAGAATGCTTTGGGTGATTGAATTACCTTGTTGGATGACAATTCACCAATGGAATCTCCTCCCCTCAACCTAAATCAGCTCCTCCAACAATCCCAAGCAGTTAACTTGCTCCAAAACGCTCCAATTGGACGCCGTTTTCGCGTTCCTGATAGGTAAAATGGGTCGCGAGTTTCGGGCCTGTGTGTATAAATTATTTTTTGTTTTCCAAATTGCGTACGTGTTTTATAACTACAGATCGCGAGCATGTTTTTTAGTTATATAATGCGTGCGTGATATGGTTTCCTATCCTACATGTCCCATGACATGTCAGGCTCGGGTTGAACCATAGCAAGTGCTATGTAGCAGAAACGCGTTGTGTTTTTTGGTAACGTGATCGTGTTTTTGAAAACTAGGATTGCATCTAAAAGGTCCCTCATCTTCTTGCACTAACCCATATGATAATGTTGCACGATGAACCAATGAATGATGTTGTCTATTTAAATCTACGATTATATTTCTAGATCTTTTATGCCATACCTAATGGATGGTTCTATTAGATTTGATAGTTAAGTTGATAAACTGATGCCCCCCTAGATACTCCTCCTTACTGCAGAAACTTGGTTCCAACAACACTCCCTTGAACATCTCAGGTGAGACTTCATCTGCTCTGCGGGTGTTGCCGAGCAGGGTAAAACCTGTCTGGTCCAGTGCTCAGGGAGATCGCGTTGGTTGGGCGTCAACAAAATGAGAACCCTTGTCGACGAGGCTTTGTTGGTGGGTTTTAGCCAACATTGTATAATGTTTATATCATTTATATTATAATATAGTTATATTATAATATGGTTGTCATTAAGTCTATAAGCTTATATATCTTAGAATTTTGAATTCAACTATCATCTATGCTTTTTCATTTACTAATAATTTCAAAAAAATAAAAATAGCTTAGTTTGCATTTGATAAATATAATTGGTGATTTAATTATTAGATACACTATAGGATTAATAGATATAACTATGAGCTTAACTTCATTGATGATACAACTTTTAGCTTAATGTCAACTCCAATCATGACTTTTAATTAAATTGTAATTGTTGATATATTAACTATTAGATACAATTATTTTCTTAACTCCAATGGTTCTACAACTATTAGCTTAACTTCAACTCTAATCATTGTTATATTGGATAACTATTAGCTTAACTATTAGATACAAATATTTAGCTTGAGTCCAATGATTCTACAACTATTAGCTTAACTTCAACTCTAACCGCTTAAGGCTTACTAGAAGTCCATTTGGCATCTAGGAGTCTAGAACTAATGTGTAGTCTCCTGTAACAATGGAAGTCCTAATAAAATCATTAGAACTCCTAATAAACTCGTACATCTGGCTTTTGGGCAGGCTTACTAAAAGTCCATTTGACATCTAGGAGTCTAGAACTAATGTGTAGTCTCTTGTAATAGTGGAAGTCCTAATAAAATCGTTAGAACTTCTAATAAACTCATACATCTCGCATTTGGGCAGGCATATAGCTAATTACACTGATAGGGGTTTATATCTTAGAATTTTGGAGTGGACTACCATCTATGATTTTTCATCTATGGACAAGAATGAGACAAGTGCATTGTTAAGATTGATTTTATTGGCCTAGTTCAAAAT
>LPNX010409079.1:74743-88695 GCA_001517045.1 Pseudotsuga menziesii | reverse complement strand
CTTGCCAAAAATGAAGATGGTCCCGAGTTTGCTTTCTTGGACTCGTTAAACCTTTACAAGAAAGAGGGGAAGGGAAGTTCATTCACATGTTTTTTACATAATGGCAGCAAGTCTTGTTTCCTTGAACAAAGCACCAGTTTTGAGTCTATCAACAGTTAGGTCCTAGTATTTTGACCTTATCCTGATTTAGAGTTTCTTACTCCTCCAGTTGGTCTCTTTTCCAATTATATGGAGAATCTGTCAATGTCTCTTACATTGCAGATTTGTTTCGTTGGTCCTTTTGTGTCAAAAGATGTCTAAGTCACTTTTGTGTCATTATCACTATTCAATGATTAAACCTTTGTCGGCCATTCTGCAGTTGCCTTGACCTTTTGTGTTGGCCAGTCCCTGATATCAGTTCATTACATCATGTCTTCGGTGGTCCTTGTCATGAAATTCAGTACCAATTATAGATCCAATTAGTCTTTGAAGACCTTGGGATGACAGTAGCATCATCATTTTTTTCTATTACCCAAGCTGCACAAGACCTTGCTACACTTTACATGACATTTTACTGAGACATAGATCCACCTTGTATTTTTGTGGCTATGATCGATTGTTGAGCATGGATCCACCTTGTTCATTTGTGGCCATGACTCCTTTAGATTTGATATGGCGCCTTTTTGCATATTGAGCAACCATGATAGTTTCATCAGTTATAAATATGTTGGATCTTCCTGTATCTTTATGGTGATGTTTTGTATATGGGCTTGTATGTCCCAGAGATCATTTTTTCTGACATTTATCTCTCTTTCAGGTATCTTTGTTCGAGCCTTTTGATCTTGGATTCTCTGCTCTCTCCATACTCAACTATTTCCTTTATAATGTATTTCAAATATCATCTTCCCCTATGACCTCATACATTAGGGGGCATCTGTTATAGCTCAAAATGACACATCTCTTCCTGTGACCACTTTCCCATGATTCCGTCACATGTCGACACTTCCATGACAACACTTCATGAAAGTCACTGAAAAAAAAGCCTAACTTGGAGGACCCATATCATGAGTTCTGTAACTCCATTTGAGCTCATTTCTATACCGTTGGAAAGGTATTTCTGTTAGCTAAAACTTTCTAAAAGATAGAAAAGTCTAAAAATCCCCAAAAATACCCTACAAATGAGTTTTTTTATTGGTACATGAGTTTCCTTAAGGAAACCCGTGTACGTACGTGAGTTTCTATATATTATAGTCACGTACGCCTTAAATATGTGACTTTATGCATTGCAACCCACGTATACCTCCTCGTGTATGCGACTGTTGTTTATGCAACCCCCGTACACCTCCTAAAAATGTCAAAAAGTACATATTTTTAAATTCGGGTAGTTTGGGTAGTTATGCAACTGACTCCTTCAGTTGTAACTACTTTGTCTTCGACCCTAACTATTCATTAAGCATATAAATAGAGGTAGGGAGGTCCATGAGAGGAGACTTGAATCTTTGCATTGTTATGCTAGAGGATTTGGAGCTCTCTTTGCCCACACATTTTCCCTAGAAGCATTCTCCTTGTGTTGCAGAGTTTGGAGGCTGAGTTCCTTGGAGAAGAGAAGGAGCAGAACCAGATCAAGGTTTAATGAGGTGTCGAACTTGAAGAGAAGGTATACTTGTACTTGTTTTCAAGATTAATAAATATGTTATGTCCTTATTCTTCCCAAATTATTGTTCAATGTTAGATTGAATATTTGTTTATGATCATATGATGATGTTAGTCAGATCATTATTTCATGTTTATTTAATTATAATTTCTTTGTATGTGGTCATATTGGTTTGAGGAAGGTATAATTTGTTTTGCAAGTCTCTTGGAGCAAGAGGAACAAGAGGAGCAAGAAGAGGATTGAAGAGCTACTTGGATCAACCTTCGTTTGGCTAAGGTATGAACCATTCTAATCTTTGAAACTTGCTTATATATACTTGCAGAACCATTTGCATCCACCTTTCAACCCGAGTACATTGATGGCCTTTTAAACCCTAGCCATAGGAAACTTTCCTATACAACAAATATGTAGATACATAGTACCATGAACCCCTTATGAAGTCATGCGCGATGCTTCGATACATTGTTCATGGATTTTGATGCATCAATGATTTTATTATGTTCAAAGGCATGGTATTATTCCTTACAACATAAATCCCAAGGCCATGACATGTGCACATACTAGTCAAAACCATCTAATGGCACCAACATCCTCTATCATAGGCTAATATTACTCTTAGGAAGCCATGTGTGTTTGGTGGAGGAAACCTTCATAGCCTTGGATGCCTAGAAGATTCCTTTAGGTCTGAAGATTTATGTCTCCTACATTAATCGTGTCAAAGGAACTAAATACATAAGACTTGCATACATAGCTCTATGGACACCCTTGTGAATTCATTCATGGTTATTTGAGGCATTGTTCATGGATATGTGTGCCTCAATGTATTCTTTAGGGCCTAAGACATTTCCATATTCCCTAGAATTCCATTCCTAATGCCCTAGGACACCTACATAAGGATATTTATTTCTTCCTATGACTCCAATTGAGGACTTGAGATCCATCCCACTAAACAAAAATGCTCAATTGTGCATATATCCAACTTTTATCACATATATCCACTTTAAAGGGTGTATTTTATGTTTCATGGTTTTAATCATTTCTCATTACGTTAATGGTCTTATCTTAGTGTATAATCTTATCTCATTGAGATCCATACGCGATCAATCCTAATCCATCATCGGGCTATGTCCTTCCTAGAATATTTTTGTATGTAAAGATTGGTTCATCGATTTTCAAATGATATATTGACACCATCCATTTCAGCCGTTAAACCTTAGTTCATAAACATCATCTGCATCAATTATGAATCAAGTTGTTAACACCTCTGTTTTGAAGAGTATTGAAATAAACATGGTGGAGAAAAAATAAAGGTTACATGAACTTTGGTTAACAGTAATAATGTGAATATATCATAAAATGGCGCATAGAGGATAAAATTGTCTCATAATATAATGGTGTAGAACAAAAGAGGTGAAAATCAATGGTTTAGAATAGATCTGCTCTATGGAGATGCATGGGAGATAAGTAGAAGCGGATGTAATTAACACAGCACGAATATCGACGGTTGTGGGACCAAGCTAGTAAAATCTACAACTAATAAGGAGTCCACTCTATAAAGATGCACGTTGTTAAAAATAAAAAGGCCCAGCAGAATGTGTACATGCAGTTTTAATCTAACGGATTAAACAAAAAGAGAATATTCATCAATGGTTGTCAGCAGCTCCGAAAGATAAAGTTGCACGGTAGTTGAAGTGGAAAGGCAGTAGCGGAATAAAAACCACGATACACGTGGCGGTTCACAGTCCATTTCACGGAGGAAAGTGGTTAAAGGAAAACCGCTAAATGGAACCTCTGTAATAGACCTTTATATAAAGGTGAGGTTGACTTATTTTTAAAAATCATTTCATTTGTGTGTTGCGGGCAAAAGGAAGGAGACAGTCCGCCATATTTCCAAAGTCAACTTTTACGTGTTTACAATCACAGGGAAAATGGCGGAGATAAAGAGTCTAATCAAGGAGCTGGAAATTGATTTTAATAGAGCAAGAAAAAGGAAGCCACCACTCAACAATGCAAAAGGGAAGCCAAAAAAGAACATCAGCCCAAAATTTTTGCAGAAATATATACAGTGAGAACATTTGTGAAGGTATTGGTATGTGTTTAAAGTCTTACAAACAGAATTTACAGTGGAGAGTATGCCAAAGCTTGGGATTACTCAAGTGTTTGGAGGCACTATTAACAAATATGGCTACCTTGATCAATCAATTCATGGGATTTCTCTTAAAATAGATGATCTTACAAGGATAGATGCTATATGTTCTCTTTTTATGAATTACAGTTAAACAATTCAAGGTTTATAAGCAACATAGCATATTTTTTCTGAAAATGACTATTTTAGTCATTTTATTCAAATACCCGTTTCCAGCAAACAAAGAAGAATTTTCAAAAAATGAAATATTTTTTTCATCAAAACATTATGATCTACAATAACCTTGCTCAGTTTTTACCTAGGTGCTATGGTTTAGGAGAAACAAGGTCAGTTTGACAGGCCATTTTTCATGTTTTCCACAGGACTATTTCAGCCACCAAATTCAAAGAATTGTTTTGGACAAATGGAATTTAATTTTACAAAAATGAGAGAGGTTTGTATTCCTAATAGGCCTATAATCAAAATCCTCCTTCAGTTTTTACACAGTAATCACAGGTTGGGAGAATTTAAAAGATCTTCACAAGTTATTTTTCCAGAAATCTACAATTTTATTATCTAAGTCATCAGTTTCAAAGGCAGATTCCGAGGACCTTGAGATGATTTTGGAGAAAATAAGACATGGGTTTTGTTGGGAAAATGTCCAGTTACAAAAACCTCTCCCATATTGCACACAACTATCACCATTAGAGATACGCAAGAGAAAATTTGTTGTAACTGTTTCTATTTTTAGAGTTCAGTTAGGTTTCAAATTCAAGGTTAGGTAGAGGTTATTCTTCTATAAATTAAAATATAATTGATAGTTTTAGGGGGGATTTTCAAGAGAAAAGAGGCTCTACATTGTAATGGTTTCATGTTTTCAGTAGATGAATGAAATTTGCAGAGGAGGAATGTAAAACCTTTTTCATGTCAAAGATTCTTGTGCCATGTTTTTCTTCAGTAAGTAATTTCTTTATGTGACTGTTTATCCTATTTCCCACTCCATTTTGTATTTGATTTCATGCTTGAGCATTATTTTTTATGGGCTAGAATTCATCCTGCATTCTCTGGGTCCATTGTTCAAGCATTTTCAAAATATTTTCTTCTAAAGTCTTGCAAAATTCACCCTAGTTAGGTGCTATGTTTGATGGAATGTCTCCCTTTGTCTATTAATCAACCTGCTAATACCTCAAGATTGAGGAAATGGTGCTTACCTTGCCTCTGATCATAAACCTTCAAAACCTTACCTCCTACAACCTATTTCAGATATGATTGTTGAATCCATTGCCCAATGGTCTCCTCCGTGACTGTCCTATCAAGTCTTTTAAAACAAACTTGTCCTATTTGTCCCATCAGAAATCTAACCTTCTGATTGAATTTGATTGAATATCTTGAGTATAAAAACTTTGTAAATAGTGAGAGATCCCTATCTGACTATATTAGGTCAAAAATACATTATAAAGTGGTTTTTGTTGTTACCTTGGGATTTACCTTTGACAACCTGGGTATATTCCGAGTGCTAACAAATTGGCGCCACTGCTGAGGAACAAAGGTTCAAATATTCCCTGGGTATAAACGACATACTTTCAGATTTGACTCTTGATGGTGAAGAACAGTCAGATATCAACAAGGTTGTGCATCTTTCACCTGGTGACTCCATCTTCTAAGAATCCAATTTTCAGAATTCCTATGGCGACTCCACTGTTAAAAGATTGTGAAGTTTGAAGAGTTGATTCAGTATATTCATTTTTTGAGATGAGTTCTTTGTCTGCAAGGTATGATCCTATGAATCATGCTCACATTCTTGGTTTTCCAAATTGAATACCTAAATTGGATTGGCAAACAGGTATTCCAAAGTTTAAAGATCAAAAGACTGATGATGCTGCCCTTCATTTGGTTAGATTTCATATACATATACATAAGCTGGGAGTTAAATTGCATGAGGATTCTTTAATGAAAATGTTCATGGCTACTTTAGAAGGAGATGCAAGGTCATGGTATGAAGGGTTACCATCAGAAATTTTGTTTTCCCTTACTGATTTTCATACAGTATTTCATGAACATTACAAAAACTAATACCCCTCCTTGTTGTTTGTTCAAGAATGTTGTACACATTTTAAAGGTTTCATTGAATATTTGGAAAACATGTATAGTGATGATGATTTAATGGATGAAGAGCTTTTAGAAATTTTATATGAGAACCCATTTCAGAAAAAAGGAATACAAACTAACTGTCTTCACATTCAAGAGAACTCTTGGCAGTTAATAATTTCTTCCTCGACTGAAAGAGACATGAGCCAAAACTCTGATTCAACCAACTACATTTCTTTTCCTGAAGTAGATGATAATTTGCAGAAGTCTTGTCAATCTTTGTGTGACCAAGAAGGAATTTGGGATGGTCAATCAAACCCCTCTTCATATTATTCAACTTCTGAAGTTTTGTTTCAAGATGACGCTACTTATTCCCAATCAGAAAATTCCATTTTGCAGTAGCAATTTCCTCTAAGTTCTAATGCTTCTATGGCTGATTACATAAAGGATTATGATTCTGCAAATTTTCAGTCTTACAGTCCCTCCACATATTTATTTTTCTGAAAATGAAATTAAAGAGAAATCAGACCTTGGATTAGAATTGGAAAAAAGATATGAACATGAAGATGATCAGCCGAGTGATGTGAAAGAAGAGGGTTCTACTCTTGATGGTTTTTCTGAAGATTGCGGTCAACTTGTTAAAAATTATGTTAGTGATGGTTTTAAAGAAAATTTTAGTCTACTTATATATAATGAAAAGGAAGAGAAATCATGCCATCAATCTCAGTATGTGAAAGAACCAACAGTGTGCAATAAACAACGGTATCACAAAGAAGGAGATGAGGACTCTCAATGAGATGTTTCTTTAAATCTTTCGAATTCAGAAACATTTTGTCAAGAATACATCTTTCTGCTTAATCTTGTTGAAGAAAAAAATGATATTCCTCTTGAAATGCTTGAGAAGAATGGAGTTGTAAATGTAGAAATATTAAATGAAGTTGTTGATATATCATTGAAAAAAATTCATGAGAATTCCTTTCAAAGCTCTTTTAAAGATTGGTTTGACAGTATGCAAGAGGAGTTACTTTTTGGAAATCCTTGTCATGAAAAACATGTGATTGAGTATTTTGAAATTTGTCATGTTTTTTATGATCCAGTAGCAGAGTACATGGATAAATTTTTCAGATGGAGTAGTTGGTTATATGTTTGCAGCAAAGGACAAATTTTTCATCATAACTTATTTATATTTTGTTCTTATGTTCTAATTTCGATCAAGCATGAGGAAGAAATGGAATTATTGGATAAATTGCTTGATTGGTTTCATTGGAAGTCAGTTTTTTCTTGATTGGGCATTTGTGCTTAGTTAAGTAGGATAGGTAGTCATGAATAAGCTCAACATGGTGAGCATTTCTTTCAGCAGTTTTCGGTTTGGTTTTAGTTTCAAGTGCAATTCAGTTACAGGTTATAGGTTGACAGAGTGGGATTTGTTTGCAAAATGGTTTCAATTGATGGTTCAGTTCAAAATAGGTTGAGGATTTTAGAGAAAAATTAAGAGAATCCCAATGGATTTGACACTTGGTCTACGAGTTATTTGATACCTCGTAGGGAGGATATCATCCCCAGATGGAGCTAGTTGTTAACACCTCTATTTTGAAGAGTATTGAAAGAAACATGGTGGAGAAAAAATAAAGGTTACATGAACTTTGGTTAATAGTAATAATGTGAATATATCATAAAATGGCACATAGAGGATAAAATTGTCTCATAATATGATGGTGTAGAACAAAAGAGGTGAAAATCAATGGTTTAGAATAGATCCGCTCTATGGAGATGCACGGGAGATAAGGAGAAGCAGATGTAATCAACACAGCATGAAGATCAACGGTTGTGGGACCAATCTGGTAAAATCTATGGCTGATAAGGAGTCTGCTCTATAAAGATGCACGTTGTGAAAAATAAAAAGGCCCAGCAGAATGTGTATATGCAGTTTTAATCTAACGGATTAAACAAAAAGCGAATATTCATCAACAATTGTCAGCAGCTCCGGAAGATAAAGTTGCACGGTAGTTGAAGTGGAAAGGCAGTAGTGGAATAAAAACCACGATACACGTGGCGGTTCACAATACATTCCACAGAGGAAAGTGGTTAAAGGAAAACCACTAAATGGAACCTCCGGAATAGACCTTTATATAAAGGTGAGGTTGACTTATTTTTAAAAATCATTTCATTTGTGTGCTATGGGAAAAAGGAAGGAGACAGTCTACCATATTTCCAAAGTCATCTTTTACGTGTTTACAATCACAGGGAAAATGGCGGAGATAAAGAGTCTGATCAAGGAGCTGGAAATTGATTTTAATAGAGCAAGAAAAGGGAAGCCACCACTCAACCATTCCAGCAGAATTCACTTTAGTTAGGTGCTCTGTTTGATGGAATGCCTCCCTTTGTCTACTAATCAACCTGCTAATGCCTCAAGACTGATTAAATGGTGGCTACCTTGCCTCTGATCATAAACCTTCAAAACCTTACCTCTTGCAACCTATCTCAAATCTGATTGTTGACTCCATTTCTCAATGGTATCCTCCATGACTATCCTATTCAGTCTTTTAAAACCAACTTGTCCTATTTGTCCCATCAGAAATATGACCTTCTCATTATCTTTGATTGAATATCTTGAGTATAAAAACTTTGCAAATAGTGAGAGATCCCTCTCTGACTGTATTAGGTCAGAAATACATTCTAAAGTGGTTTTTGTTGTTACCTTGGTATTTACCTTTCACAACCTGGGTATATTCTGAGTGATAACACAAGTCATGAGTTTGAATACATCATATTTGAAACCATGAGGGGTATATTCTTTTCCTCATGCTAATCTTCCAAGTACGATATAAACCCTCAATGCCACATTCTCCCTGCCTTCACTCTCTGCTACCCTACTAAATTCCACAATGACAGCATTAAAGATGACAATGCCAATAGCAAGAAATCGTGAGGGTCTGGCCTTTTATCCATGCGGAGCTTCCAAGGATGATATAACCCTAAACACCACATTCCGATTGCATTCACTATGTGCTACCCTGCTAAATTCGACGACGACAATATTGAATACCACGATGCCAATTGCAGGTAGTTTGACATGTTTTGGCGCCCACATATGGATTTTTAGTTTTTTTAAAATTGGTGTAAAATGATTTTTTTCAAATTTTAATCTAAGGTGAATAGATGATAAAAAAAATGAGTACTAAATGACACATGGATGGAATGCACACATTTTAGTTTTTAGTTTTTCAAATTTAATGTAAAATGATTTTTTTCAAATTTTAATCTAAGGTGAAGAGATGGATAAAAAGAGTGAGTACTGAACGACACATGGATGGAATGCATGAAATATGAATTAAAATATTATCATAAGTATTTTAAATGACACATGGATGGAATGCATGAAATATGAATTAAAACATTATTATAAGTATTTTTCTAAGGAGATGAATCAAATAGATTATTTGGCTTAGCTTAGACACTAAATGTTAAAAAAAATCACGTGTTGTAGCTTGTTTGAATGAGACTTAAAGGAAAATTGTTTCTATAACTTTCCATCTCCTAGTATGGCACACCATATTATGGATTTGTAAATATTAATCATTTGTGTAGAACAATGATGAATAGATTTCTAAACCTCAAGAGAAATGATAACTTTTTCTTAAAGCTCATCAATTGCCATAAATAAATATTTAAGGGGGAAAGGAATGCTATTGAAAGTAACCTTACCGTGAAGTTAACATAGACAATGAACTACAACCAATTGTACTATTTTCCTAGGCATCATAACAATGGCCCTTCAATGAATAACCAATAATAATGGAATTTCATGACATGAACATCTTATTTAGGAAACTCATATGGCCTTAGAACCTATGCAGCCTTAAAGTGCATGGTCAAAAGTCACTACACATACTTATAAAATTAATTTTGGCTTATATGTGTTGCATGGTCACCATTACAAGTTTTCATGCACCGATGATGGTTCTTGATGGATTAAACATGGTCAAAGGAGACACACCGATTTCTTACCGTCTAAAAAAGGATTTTAGTGCTCATGGACCATGCAGTTTATATGAAACCACCATGAAATCCTTGTAAAGAGAATGTTTGTCCTGCATTTATTGGATGTGCATCCTTGTAATGAAGATTATTATTGAGGCCCTAGATGTCATATTAGGAAGATCAATGTCTCAGGTTTTTGGAGGCTATTCTTGGTGTTATATGGGATATTTTTTTGAATGCTAACTGAGACGTTAATTTGGATGCTAATTGGGATTATAATTGTGATGCTAATTGGGACGCTAATTGAGACGTTAATTGGGATACTAATTAGCGTCAAATTTTAAAATGGGACACTAATTGGGATGCTAATTTAGACGGTAATTGGGACATTATTTTGGATGCTAATTGGGATTCTAATTAGGACGCTAATTAGGATTCTAATTATTGTCCAAAATAGCACCAAATTTTAAAAATGGATGCAAATAACGCCATCAAAAGCGCCATCCCGTGGAAAAGCGTCCACTTTGTCCAAAAAATGATGAAAAATACACTAAAAGTGATAGTGGATGCTAAAAAGGAAGCTAAAAGAGACATTAATCATAGGGTTTTCTTGTAGTGTGTATGGTCTCTGCATTCTGGATCTTCACATTCTTCAATTGTTTTCTCAAAGTCATATTCTGATTTGTGTTCTTCCCTTCAAATAGCTTGGTCAAGGAATTAAACATCTCTTTAGGTGTCTTTAGGGAAGGAACTTGTGGTATAAGGTGATCCATTATTGAATCAACAATGATATTCTTGGCCTTGGCCAAGTTCTTCTAGTGTAAGGCTTTTAGCCTTATCTCCCTCCGGAACTGGAACCTCTCTACTTATGTAGGTGTCCAATTCATTTTCTTCAGAGAGATCATATACTTCCATGTTTGGAACTTGTTAACTTCAAAAAGATTATCATCAAGCTGATGTGATAGATCACTTTGAAATGAGAACCTCAAATGAAAATAGCAAAATATTAGATCTTACCAATTTGAGGTGTCCGTCTTAGTTCCGAAGCTGGTTGATCTAGGGTTTGTCAGAGAAACCATAATTTTAAAAACTTGGAATATTTCATATCTGATTGGCTATAAAGATAGAACTATTCAAGGTGAACTGTCCAATGTACTCCTTTTCTGAAAACAGTGGAGGGAAGCTCCCAGAACAGGAAGCCCTAGTTTACCAATATCTTCTACAGAAATTCCTGATATTGTTTCTGCGGTATCTCTGAAATTACTGCTCCTCTATGACTGAAACATTGCACTGAGGTATCCTCGCCTATCCCTATTCCAACACCATAGGTTCCATCAGAATTGGTTTCACCAATTGGGACTTATGAGCGGTTTCCCAAGGTGACATGTTTCAGGACTGTTCAGAACAACGAAGTTGTACGGAATTCCACATGTCACTATTTCATCTTCTGGGTTTGAAACATCTACCATAGAAATTAAATTCCGTTCCATTTCTGGAACATCTTGAGAAATTTCATTTGGACCTTGGTATCCCGCGATATAGCAATTCTCCCCAGGTGTCCTGTTTAGGGATGAATCCTGGAAGAGGCTGGAACCCTAACTTGGAGGAATCATATCTCTTAGAATGTAGTGAATCGGAGGCTAAAACTTGGATACAGTGTACATAAGGATTTTATCTTCAATATGTGAAAGTTTCGGCTCCTAATACTTCTGCAATCGTGATATATAGTGAATTTACTAAAACTTATAAGTTTTAGTATTTAGGGTTTTTCTAGCCTAGGGTCAAACTAGGGTTTGACTTTCCCGGAGTTACAACCAACCAAAAATATTGACCCAGGTCTCTAATTTTTTATTTTGATGAGGAGAGAAATCCTATTCCAGGCTCACTCAAAAATTATTCTTCTATAAAAATCCCTAATTTCCTGCACCAAAAACTGAAAATGCTTGAAATTGAATTCCGCTTTGATAGAAAGATGCAACCTTCAATGGAGAGTCAGCCTAGCATACTTTTGCTGATGGATTGTAGAGAGAGACCCAAAAAGTAAGAAGCTATAGATTTTGCAACTACACAATGCATTCTTCTTAGGTTAGCTTTGATACCATGTTAGATTTTTATTATTTAAGCAATATGATCTTAGGATCTTATCTGATAGAATAACATGCACAGCAATAAACACAAGAGATAAGAGACACAAAGAATTTTCCTCAGGAAAACCATAAAGGAGAAAACCATGCAACTTCCTCAGAGATAGAATGAGCACCAATGGCAGCAGTAAAACCCAAAAATAGAAAAGATGATCTCCATAGCTTGTTCTTTCTCTCACACTTGAGAGATATTCTTCTCTCTCACTCATTGCGCCCCAATGAGTGAGTGTGTGTGTGATAAATAGAGAGACTCACTCTCTATTTATATTCTTTCGTTCACTTAATTTCCACTTCAACATGTTGGCCCCACTTAACAATTACATACTAGGGCCGAAATTTCTAAGAGAGTCTAATAACCCTCGTGCCCCACAACTGTGGGGACTTTGCTCTTCGATCAACAAGGAAGGTTAACCTTGACACAATTGTGGGGACTATTTCCTCGACTTACAATGGAGGGTTAACCTCAATGAATTTACATGACTTGTTTACATTATTGAATCTCCCGATCGAAACATCGGGGCATGACATGACTCAATTACATTATATATACTTCTCGTAATAAACATCGAGGTACAGTACATAAGATATACAAGTGAATACATTTTGAAGTTACAAATACATCAACATTTTAGAGGGGGTGGGGAAGGGTCAAGGTCCTAGGATGATGTTGGAGGTTCAAGTGGGGATGGTTAATAGTTGAGAGGGGGTTGGGAATGGTCAAGGTCCTAGGAGGATGTTGTAAATTCGAGTGGAGAAATATGAATGGAATGGGAACATTATGGGTTACAAGGGTGAAGGGGAGTGGGGATTGAGAGAATTATTAGGAGGAGAAGAGGTGTTGAAGACGTATAGGGTTAGAAGCAGTACACAATACTTGAGTGATGAAGGGGAATAAGGTAGAAGGGAGGAAATGGGTGATGGTTTGATGAGAGAGAGGATTGGTGAATGGAAAAGAGGATATAGAGTATTACAGGAGGAATAGGATGTGTTGGAGGAGAGAGGCGAAGGAGGGGAAAATTGAAGAGATGGGAATGAGATGCAATAAAACATATAATAGGGGTCATAATGAGGTAGGGGGTTGAGGAGAAGGGATAAGTTGAAAACATAGAAGAAGAGAGAGAGAGAGAGAGATGTGGAGAGAGTGTGAGAGAGAATAAGATAGAGAGGGAGGAGGGGGGTGAGGGAGGGATAAAGAAATATAGAGTGAAGGAAAGAGATATTTAGGGAGTGATAGAAGGTGTGTGTGTGTGAGGGGTGACGGGGGAATAGACACAAGGAGAGAAAGGGTCAGGTTCACACATGTAGAGAGAGAGAGATGGATGGTGTCAAATACAGAGGGTGGAGGGTTGAGAGATGGAGAGAGAGGGAGGTTGTGAAAGAGAGAAACATGAAGAGGGATGGTGAAAAGAGATAGAGAGGGAATGGGAGGGATACAAGCTAAGACAGAGAGAGATATGGAGGGAGGGATAATGGCACAAAGGGATGGTAATTAAGGGAGAAGGGAGGGAGATATTGATAGAGGGAGGTAAATAGAAAGTGGAGAGAGAGGGAGAGACAGAGGGAGTTTGTGAGAGAAGGGGAAAAACACACACACACAAAGATTATGTGGGAGAGAGGGGAATGGGTAAGCGACAGAGGGAGAGGGGGAGGGGTGAGAAATAGAGAGAGAGTGATGGAGCGAAAGATAGTGAGGGAGGTATAGAGAAGATGGAGAGAGGTTATGAGATATGGTAAGTAAGGGAGGGACACACACACACACAGTGTGTGTGTGTGTGTGTGTGTGTGTGTGTGTGTGTGTGTGTGTGTGTGTGTGAGAGAGAGAGAGAGAGAGAGAGAGAGAGATTTTGTGTGAGAGAGGGAGAGATGGGTGAGTGACAAAGAGGGAGGGTGGTGAATGATATAGAGAGTGATATGGAGGGAGGGATAGTGAGGGAGGTATATAGAAGGTGGAGATAGACTATGAGAGAGGGGGGGTGAGGGA
>LPNX010409079.1:55477-74641 GCA_001517045.1 Pseudotsuga menziesii | reverse complement strand
GATAGAGAGAGAGGGGGGGAGGAGTGAGTGATAGAGAGACATAGTGGTGGAGGGAGGTATAGTGAAGGTGGAGAGAGGTTATGAGAGAGGGGGAATGAGGGAGGGACACACACAAACACACATATAGATAGAGAGAGATATATTATGTGGGATATAGAGGAGGGGAGGTGTGAGAAACAACGAGAGAAGGGGGTGGGAGGAGAAATAGAGAGAGAGTGATGTAGGGAGGGATGGTGAGGGAGGTATAAATAAGGTGGAGAGATATTTTGAGAGATGGGGAGTGAGGGAGGGACACACACACACACACATACAGAATTTTTGAGAGAGAGAAGGGGGAAAGACACACACACATACACATAGAGATAGTGAGAGATGGAAATACAAAGGTAGGGAGGGCCAGTGAGTAAGGCATAGAGGGATAGTGAGTAAGGTACATGTGTATCCATATATGCCAAAAATATTGTTTAGGCATTGATTTTTGGATTTCCTCCATTGACCATGTTGAGGCCTTAATACCCATATCTAGTGCTCAAAACCTCTTAAAGGCATGTGCATATTTTCTCATAGACCAAGCATACCTTGAATAGGTCTTTTGTGGTGCTTCAAGTCATATTCCCTCAATCATGTCTCAGAGGTCCTATACCTACTGCTCAAAACCACCTAATTATACTAGCATCCATATTCATAGTCCAAATATATCTATGAGATGCCATGTGTGATTTTTAAGGAATCCTTCTTATCTCTAAATGCCTAGAAGCTTTAGTTAGGGACAAAGGCCATAGTTTCCTCCCCTGACCATGTCTATGGCCTTGAGATGCATACCTAGTGCTCAACAAATTATGATGACATGCATATACTGATTAAGATTCAAATGATTCACTTTCAATGTCATGCATGGTGGTTAGAGGCATCAATTTTGGCCCTAAATGGTTAACAACTTCCTTTAAGGCCTAATGACCAAGTGTTTCTCCCTACCCATGTTAAGGGGCCTAATATCTGTACTTAGTGCTAAAAATGTTATAATGGAACTAGTATCCTCATTTCAAGGTAAATGAAACCATGGAAGGATCTATTAAGGTTGTTCAACACATCATTCTTAGATCTAGATGGATAGAATCATCTTCTAGAGGATACGGCCTAGGTTTCCTCGCTTTTTATGTCTAAGGTCCCAAGACACATACAAATTAATTAGAAACCCCTAATGGTTCCCATATCCCCATTCAAAAGAAAAATTTCAACATGAGAGGTCATCTATGGTGATTCAAGGTGTCATTCATGGACCTTGAGCCCAAAACGTTGGTTTACAACCTAAAATTAAAGCTTTATGTAACAACCATAATTAATACCTTATCCTCCATATCTAATGCTACAAATATCCTAATCATGGCCATATCCCAACTTAAACATTGAGGATACCTTTAAGAGATCATGTGTGTGGGTACTATTAACCCGACTTACAATGGAGGTTATACCTCATGACTCTAATATGATGATCAAATATAATAGTAAAATCCCTATAGAGGAATAAGAAATATCCCTTGGGGTATATCAATAAAATACATTTAGAATATTATTTCAAGTTACAATATTTCAACACTCCCCATTAACTAAAAGGGTATTCTACTAACAACAACATCATCAACTATAGGAGAGAGACAGATACCACCCTAAGCAGGGGAGAGACGGTGAGAGAGGGAGGGATGGAGGGGAGAGATAGGGAGGGAGCGATACAAGTTAAGAGAGAGAGGGCAAGGGGGATGGGTAAAGGAACATAGGGTTAATGACTAAGGGAGAATAATGGAGAGAGTGCTATAGGGAGGGACAATGGAAAAGATAAAGAGAACGTGGAGAGTGGGGTGGTATGGACATGGATGGAGTAAGGGAGAGAATGAAACATATAGGGAGGGATGTAGAGATAATGAGGGAGGTATATTTAGAAAGCGATAGGGGGTATCTAGGGATTATTAGGGGTATAGAGAGAAACATTTATATGCATGAAAAGAAGGGAAAACTAAAAACATTTTCTTTGTATATAACCATATAAAACATTTGTTTTCTTATGATTTTACTCGTTTCCTTAGTCGTGCACCTAACCTATTTATTGTGCTTAAAAATATCACGTGCACATATTACTTCTACATATCACGTACACGTTTTTACTTTATATAACACATGCATGTTTTACACTGTATAAACACTGGACTATTTTTATCTGACAACAAATTTACTCTATCTTTACCAAAAACTGATTATCGTGCATTTTTTTTAATAGAGCACGAGCCTACCTTTGGAAATATTCATAATACACATTCTCCCTCATTCTTTTTGTTATGCAGGTGCAACATTGAGGACATATTTCATGGTTGAGGATCAAACAGGATAAGATATCAAGCTACAATACCATTTCATGGTGATGGTGGATATACACAATTGTACAAGAGAATCAACTTGAGGAACAATTTATCAGATTTAACTTTCATTTGCTTATTATTCAAGAGAACCAAAGGTAAATTTTCTCATTCATCATTGTTTTGATGGGAAATATGAACAATTGAGAAGGAATATTGAAGCACCTTGAAGGATATATAGTTATAAAGCAATTTAAAGGTTTTAAAGCTTCTAATTGAGGAGCAACAAAAACAAACTATATTGAATTGATCATTGTGGTGATGGGGAATGTACGTAACCAAGGAATAAAATCAGCAAGGAAGAAGAGGCCTCAAGAAGTCATTGAATAAGAGAAAGCAAAGAAAAAATAGACATGATGAATTAGAGGCTTTCCTTGGAAAGTAATCCAAATCCAATTATAGAGGATACCACAGTTCATCCTATTAATCCACCACAAGAAAAAAGGAATCATTCACTAGAGGGACCTTCAATTTCCACAATATTTGTTGAACAATCACCCCATGGAAGTATTCAAGAATCAAAATGTAGGTTCTCATTAGGGGATGTTTTAATTTCCACTTCAAGTCAAAGTGATAAGTTACCATCTCAAGATGAAGCTCACGAAGAGGCGTTGGACATGGAGCCTACTGTTGAAGAAGAAATGTTATCTGGACCATCGATGAGGATGTTGGACCTCCACCATCCAACTACCAGGAAGAGAATGAAGGACAACAAGCTACTAATGAAACGCCAGAGTGTATTGTTGATGTGATAGATGATAGAATTCTAACCCCCTTACCTCCATTAGAAATCACACATCGAATAATTCCAAAGCGTATACAAGTTGATGAAAGACTCATCAATTCCATTGAAGGTACGCTATCTAAATGTAGTATTGCTTATCAAAGTCAACAGATACTAAATAAATATTTTGTTTCTAAATGTGATGGAGATAAATGTAGATTATTTTTATCATTGTTAAAATCTAGGGGCATGAATATTGTTAGGAAATTGCTAGGGATAAATATGATAAATAATTCTGGACCAAGTTATCATATAGTTAAAATATTGATAGATGCTTTTGGTAAAATTGGTAAGAACACACATTCAAAGGACTACAATGTGTCTCGTCGTGTGTTGTCACAAGAAATTGTAAATAAGAACACCAGGGTCCCTCGTTTTCTCAAGCGTACATCCAAACTAGTTAATTTGAATGTAAAAACCCTCCATAGGTATTCTATTAGAATAGAACGTCTTGACACAACCAATCAGACAGATTTTTGGGCCTTTATTGGTCGGTTGCCACATTGTGACATGAAGTTAGTTGATGGAGTAAAGGGACTAGTGCAGAGTTTTTGGCATGATCACACAAGGCATTCATCAAACTGAAAGGATGTACTAAAACTAAGAAGGGGTTCAAAGGATCGTGAACCACATATTAAGCATCTTCTTGATATAAAATAGATAGAACTATATGAGAAATTTATGAATGAACATAGATAAATGAATTTGGGGAAAAGATATTTTGAGAAATGTAAGCCCTGGTATGTTAGAATAAATACTCTTTGTAATAGTTGTTGTTGTAGATACCATGTAGAATATGAATATTACTATGAAAATTTTTTGTACATTTGTTGTGTCTTTCATACTAACCATGTGCAAGATTGATCCCTCACAATACCACCAACTTCATCAAAGAGAATTCATTCATAGCATCATGTGCAATAAGCCTGAGGGGAAAACATACTATGCAAAATCTTGTTTGGATGGAACTTGCTCTAGTTGTGCTGGAATGGCATTATTGAGCCAATGTATGCACGAGAGTGGAGATAGTGAATTTGGGAATATGGTTACAAACATGAAATTTTTCAAATATATCAGCTATGAAATAGTCCCAGGGAAAGAAAGAAAAACATACAATTGGTGACATCTCAGGTTTGCATTTATCTATAAATTTATGTTTAAATAGTTACATTTCATTCCTTACTTACAAAAAAAACTAATATTGAGATCATTTTGTGTCAACGGGTACAATTTAGTGACCTCATCAAGGAATTTATTGAAAAGACACATCAATATGTTCAGCATGTCCACTTGGCACGATGGCAGGGTGAGAATTTTAGAATATGCAGAGATACATTTCCCTATGGTACTATGCTTTCAGTTGCTTATTTTTTCAAGAACTACACTCTGCAACCTCAAAATGAGATCCAAAGTCATTATTATCACTCTGAGCAGGTTTCCTTGATGGTGCATATCACATATAGGCATGACCAAAATAACAGTGAAGAGAAAAGATAAATTATGAAGGAATATCACTTCTACATAAGTGATGATAGGTGCCATGACTTCCACTATGTATGCCATTTCTTCATCATGTTCTATGATCACTTGAAGGGAAGGAACATACACATGGATTGACACTAAATTTGGTCTGATGGATTTCCTGCTCAGTTAAAAAACACAGGCATATTTCAATGGTTGTATTCATTTCATAAAAACGACAAAGTTCCACATATGTGGAACTATTTTGAGACTGGGAATGGTAAAGGAGAGCATGATGGAGACATAGCATGTGTCAAAATATCCCTACAAAGAGAATAATTGACATTATCTACAATATCTACTATTCAAAATGGTCAATCTATAGTGAGGTGGTGCACGTTAGTAATGGGAGAGGAATCAACTATGCGAGTAGAATCCACAAGAAAGAGACACGTGAAGATATTTTTTGGGGAGGTGGTAGACATAGTTTGTTCACATGCATGGGAATGCAAGACTGGTCCTGGGATTCCTGGCTTTCATTCGGTTTGAAGATCTGATAACCCAGTATTTGAAATTTGGACCAGAAAAATTGCTTTTTTTCCCGCCTTGTTGTGATGGTGACTGGGATAGGTGTGAATCATTGGATTGGGTTGATGGATGGGATTTCATATCACTTCCACTTGATCAATGTGCAATTGTTGATTTAACTCCATTGGAAGAAGACCAATAATCTATATCTATAGATTTTGATCATGTCTCAGACCTTGTACAACCTGGTATGATGCATTTCCTTAACATTTGTTTGTTTATTTACGTAGTCTTCAAACTCACAATAATGGCCTTATATCACATGAAAAATATTTTGATCATATACCTATAATCATATTATGCAGGACACAATATGTAGTGGTTACCTCAAAATATAGTGAATGGGGTGGTGATTACTGATTGGCATGTTGTATAGAGGGAAAGAAAACCCTCATTGTGTCCATGACTGACAATGAAAACAACCACTTCCAAAATGGGTCTATAGTTGTTAAAGGTGAATACCTTACACATGACAACAATGCAAGAAATAAGGGTGGATATGTTTACAGGGATTACAAACCAGGTGCAAGTGTGTATAACTTTACCAACTTAATCAATAGTATAAACCTCCAGGTACGAACAATTCCTAGCCTAAATTCATCAAAGGTACGCTGCTTCTTACTGGATATAGGGCATGAGCGACTAATGGAGACCATCATTATAGGAGATGATACGGAGGGCTTGGTTGTATGATAATAGGAGGGATATAGCATGATGAATTATGTTACATAATTTTAATTTTCCCATGTATGTTGCTTATGAATATGTCAATTTTGTGTTCTTGATATGCCAAATTTTTGTTTATGTTGTTTATAAATATTCCAAAAGTTCTCTTGTATGTCAAGTTAATGAACATGCAAAATTTTACATATGATCAATAAGCCCTAAGATTATGAATGATCATGTAAATATCAGTAACATGATCATGTCAATATCAATCATATGATCATGATAATACCAATCATATGAACATGTCAAGATCTCATTCACATGATAAACATAACCTTAGAATACATACATGTACATATTTGGGTCATACCTGTCAAAGTTCTTTGTAGGATCTCTTAAAGGACTAAAACCCTAATTTTTCAAGTAGGTAATATTGTCAATGTTTTCAGTTGATATATAAAACTAGGATGATGGAAATAAGATGCCACAATGATCACTTTCTATTTTAAGGCTTGTATAATTTCCTTCTTGATAGCTCACCTCTTATACCATGTTAAAATTTGTATTATAACCATTACTTCAATGCATAAAGGTAACCATAAAACATTAAATAAAGAATTTAACATGTAGGATCTAGTTAAAATTAACAATGCACAATAGACACAACATTTTATCCTGGGAAACCCTCATGGGGAAGAAAACCTACCAACCTTTCTTAGAAGAATTATGTTTAGAAACAAAGTACAATGAAACCCTAAACAAACCCCAACACACAAGCTCACGAGGAAACCCTAAAATAAGAGTTTCCTTCTCCTAACCGTGGGACTCGAAGAGGAAAAATACAAGACATCAAGCGTCTTACAAATGAAGAACATGACTCTTATTTTTACATGAATCTAACTTTACAAGTGGGGATTCACTAACATGTGGGACCACATAACTTAATTTTACATTTACATTAGACACCAAGCATTTCATGCCAACGAGAGACAAACTTGGAAATCCACAGATGGGGGGTCTGTGATTGGCATTTATTAATCTAGGGACTAAAACACAGTCTCATAAGAGATTTCAGACAATTAAGCATGAAAATGGCATAATGGTGCTCCAATAGAATGTTGCAACTCTTTATAATCAATAAAATAATGATAGTATAATACAATGGTCATGCAATATGCATGAATGCCAAGACAATTTGAATTCCCAAGGAGGTCATTCGAACTGAATGAATGGGTGTAGCTTAACTCAATGTCAGCCACAATCGACACACATAGTTAGTCACGGAGCTAATCAATAATTGACTCTCACACTAAGTCCTAACTGAATTAGAGTGCAATAGATGACTGAGTCTAACTGAAAGTGACTCATCACATGTAAATGCATGTCCAACTAAAGGAGGTAGCGCATCCATAACTCCAAGTAGCTCCAATGGAGTTAACTGAAGTGACACATGTCATCAGAAGTGGTTTTAGGTGCCAGTATTAGCTCCAATTCATAAATAATGACAAAAACTAATCAAATAATGAATGGAGGCACCTTCACAACTCAGCTTAGCTGATTATAACAATCAGTTAGCAATTACGTGCATTTATGACACTCAGTTCACTCCAGAAATGCTCCCTGTTTGAAGGAGGAATCCTAGTTAGACTCCATGAATGAAGGAGAAGTCTTATTTGGCCTCCTTGACTAAAGGAGGGTGTGGGTGTTCTCATGCTGATGTCATAGTGTGCTCATCTAGTGCCAAGTAAGTCAATTAAACTTAGGATAGTGGGTAAATAGGCCAAAATTGACCAAATAAGTGTGCATGTTGGGTAAATGCCTCCAACAACCCCCCTTAAGCTATAATTAGGAGGAGTAAAAATAAAATGCATGAAATGCTAGGGCCCCAATAACAAATCCCATAGGTCACCCTGTACAATAATGTAACTCAAACAATGCTAAAAAATAAATCTAAGTAAGGAAAGAGGGAAAACACAGTGGGAAACCCCCCCCCCCCCTCAATATGAACACTGGAAAGTAATCTGATCACCTTGATGAAATCACCCCCAACAGTGAACAGAGGTAAGTGAACTTCTTCTCTGAAAATCTCTTGGTGAAGATGTCTGCAATCTGCTCATCAGTAGGGAAGTATTGTAGAATGATGGTCCTGTCATGCACCAATTATCTGATATAGTGCATGTGTATCTCTACATGCTTGGTCCTATGCCTGGTAACTAGATCCGTGGAGATATTAATAGCACTTTGATTATCACAAAAGAGTAAAGTGGACAAAGTACAACCAAAATCAAAATCTCAAAGAATGCCTTGCAACCAAACAGCTTGGATGCAAGCATTCACCGCTCCTTGGTACTCAACATCTATTGAAGACAATGCAATGGAAGCCTTCTTTTTGCTAGACCAGAAAATGGGTCCACCACCAAACAATAATACATATCCATACGTATAATTCCAATAAATATAATCTCCTACCCAATATGAATCTGTGTAACCAACCAACTCTAGCTTAGAGTTTGCAGCATAGTGAATGTCGTAGGTCCTAGTGCCCTAAATATACTGGAGGATACTCTTGGATTCCTTCCAATGAATATCATGAGGCTGCTGCATGTATCTTGATATAGCATTCATAGCATAACAGATATCATTCCAAGAATGTGTCAAGTAAAGCAAGCTACCAATCAGTTGGCGGTAGATTGTACAGTCCATGGGTGGAGTGCTTCTTCCTTCTTTAAGGCTGATCCCTGAAAGGAAAGGGAATGGAGCATCCTTAAATTCATCCATGTTAAAATTAACCAAAATTTTTGATATGTATTGAGACTAAGTGACCATTATCCCATTAGAATTTTGTGCAATTTCAAACCCTAAAAATTGCTTCAAGAGCCCCAAATCGCTCATCTCAAATGCATCATGGAGGGCAGTTTTTATGATTGAAATGGAAGCAACAATGCTACCAGTAATAAAAATATCATCAACATATAAAACAATGATAAGAAAATTACCATCATAATTCTAAATATACAAATTTGGATCTGATTTACACCTTTGGAAGTTTTGCGAGAGAAGGAAGGCATCCATCTTGGAATACCACTCTCTTGGGGCCTATTTTAACCCGTATAGTGACTTCTTTAATTTGAAAACCAAAGATGAATCTAAAATGTAGCCCTATAAATACTTCATGTATATCTCCTCCTGAATATCTCCATGTAGAAAGGTAGACTTAACATCCATGTGATGCACTTCCCAGTGCTTGGATGCCGCAATTGCCAAAACTAGGCGGATGGAGTCCATTTTTGCAACCAGTGCAAAGGTCTCATGATAGTCCACACCTTGGACCTAGGAGAAACTTTTTGCTACCAGAATTGCCTTATATTTGAAGGTGCTTCCATCAGCAGAAACCTTTTTCCAAAACACCCACTTGCATTGAACTAAGTTCCTCCCCGAAGGAAGAGAAACTAGCTCCCAAGTAGCATTCTTTTGAAGAGAATTCATCTCTTCGTCCATGGCAGCTTGCCATCTCGGATATTTCCAAGCATATTAGTAATAATTAGGATCTGAAATTATCATTAAATAACAATTTGCAGACAGAAAAGAGTCATGAAAAGAGAGAGCAATACTTTCTCTTTGGAAATCGGACCGGATTCTTCTTGGATCATCAAGATTTCCAATGTTGTCACCGGTGGAAGAAAGTGTCCATCTGGCCCAAGTTCGGAGATGTGTTTGCACTTCAGGTTTTGAAATTGAACTTGATGCTTTATGCCCACTAATATAAGATATTATAGGTTCCAAATCAGGGTCATTACCCCCAATTTCATCATCCAGATATTCAGTAGAATAGGAAGGAAATTCAGTAGTTTTCTTCTTCACTAGTTCTAACTCTTGAAGAGGCTCATTGAAACAGACACTTATTTCAATGATGATTTGTTTTGTTCTGATATACAGCAGCTTGAAACCTTTATATTCATCAGTATATCCAATAAATAGACATTCAACACTTTCAGTTGCAAAGCTTTCCTCTTATCATGTGGAATTCGGGCCCATGCAGTGGACCCAAACACCCTGAGATTCGACACATCCGGATTGTGTCCGAAGTAGGATTGAAAAGGGGTCTTCCCTTTCATGGATGAGTGAGAAAATATGTTATGAATGTATACAGCAGCTTTGATGGCCTAATCCCATAAATTTTCATCCAACTTCTTGGGTTCCATCATGCAAGTGGTCATCTCCTTGAGAGATCGATTCTTTCTCTCTGCTACACCGTTCTGCTGAGGAGTGTAGGGGACTAAATGTTGGATCCAAATGCCACTGTCAAAAAATAAATGCAGAAACTCATTAATAACATATTCCCTACCATTATCATATCTCAAAATTTTTATCTTTTTCCCGGATGTATTCTCAATCAATGCTTTTAATTCAATGAATTTTCCTAAGACATATGACTTTTTCTTGATGAAGAAGGCCCATGTATATCTAGAAAAATAATCTATAAAAGTAAGAACATACTGAGATCCATTCAAGGATGTGATGGGAATTGGTCCGCTGATATCATAATGAATCAGCCCCAAAATTTCTGATGCTCAGCTTGCCTTCCCCCGATCAAACTTATGCTCAGGATGCTTGCGCAAAATACAGCCTTTGCAAATTCCGGTGGTGGCGTTCAACCATGGAATTTTTCTATAATTTCTGCAAGCACTTGAAGTTTAGGTGGCCAAACCTCTCATGCCAGATCCTACTAACCTCATTTCCATGATTCAGTAGAGTTGTGGGCTTTGCATCCTCCACAAAATGGGAAAACCCATAGGCTTTTGCATGATGATTTGCAGAGCCTTTTGCCACAAGTTTCCCAGATGCAAGTTCAGTAATTTCTACATCATCAGGGCTGAAGGATACTCTCTTGGGCACTCCAATATGGGTCATTTTATAGACACTCAGGAGGTTTGATGAAAGATATGGTACATACATAGCATTGGAAAAATAACCGTGCTCAAGATTTACTGTACCTTGTCCTTTTGAGATGATCGTAGAGTCATATCCCATGTGGATGGGAATGCTCTTGCTGGTGTTGAGAGAAGAAAAAGAGTATTTATTGGCCATCATGTGGTTCGAAGCTCCAGAATCTATGAGTAGAGCCATGGACTTCGAAGTGCTTGCCATGAGGGAATGACCTCTTTCATGATGGTATTCTCAATCTTGATTTTCTTTCCTCCGAAAGCTTTCTAGAAGATTTATGTTATTTCTCTTAAGGAGAGAAGTAGCTTCATCAAGTTTCTTTTTCATGCAGGCATGTTCAGGGTGGAATCCCTTCCCGTGGTATGAACACTTGACTTTTTCCTTCCCATGGTGGCCTTCATTTTTGTTCTTCTTCGAGCTAGAAGGCTCTTCTTACTGCTGGTTTTGAACTGTTGGCTTAGGAGCTTCGAATTTGGTTTTTGGATTCTTCTACTGCTTTCCTTTCCCCTTCAAATCCTTGGTCCCAAATCAAAGAGGGATTGATCACGAGAGGATTAAATGATCCCCATCTAGACAAGATTATCATGCTCACTTGTTAGGGACTCAATGAAGGCATTGAGAGAAGGCATCTTCCATCCAAGGGTTGTGAGCTTCCATGCACAGAATGTAGAAACAAATACTGAATAGTTAGCTCCAAGTTTTGAGAGAATGGCGAGGATGAGCTGATCATCCTCCTTCCTCACCTCACATTGCTTCAATAGAAGGACTATATGCTTAAATTTTGTGAAAAAATAATTAAGGGTCTCAAAATTGCCAGGTTGAAGAGACATCAACTCATTTTCAAGCTGATAAACCCTCAAGTAATCATGTTTTCCATACAGGGAGGAAATTTGGTCCCAAATCTCTTTTGGAGTCTTCAATCCCGAGAGGTGGAATAGAAGATCCTTGGAGATAGAGAGATACAAGAAACCGAATGCTTAATCTTTCTTATTAAAAAATCTAACCTTGTCTATAACATTAGTAGGCTCTTCTTCTGTTTCCATAGTGATCGGATAGATTCCTCTGGCACATATCTAGATCTCCATGTCTCCTTTCCATTGATGGAAATTGAATGGAGTCAAAAGATATATGGAAGAAGCCATATCAAAGTGTTGTAGCAAATGCAGTGAGCTTGTAAAACCTACAAATCAAAATAATAAAGTCACTGTAAGGTCGAACAGCTTGCATATTTCAGGTTTTCATCACACCCAGTATAATTTATCAAGCACTCTTGATCAACAATTCCTTAACTTGGGGTATTAAGTGGTAAACCTTCTGCTTCTTGTGCAGTGCTGGAATTTTAGCTTTTGCTCAATTTTTCATCCAAGATCTATCAAAAACCATGTTTTTGAAGAGAAAGAGATTCATCCCACCGTGATATCTGATACCATTTTAATCTATCACAATAATCTAGGGACTAAAACACAATCTCGTAAGAGATTTCAGACAATTAAGCATGAAAATGGCATAATGGTGCTGCAATAGAATGTTGCAGCTCTATATAATCAATAAAATAATGACAGTACAATACAATGGTCATGCAAGGTGCATGAATGCCAATACAATTCGAATTCCCAAGGAGGTCATTCGAATTGAATGAATGGGTGTAGATTAACTCAATGTCAGCCACAATCGGCACACATAGTTAACCACTGAGCTAATCAATAAATGACTCTCACATTAAGTCCTAACTGAATTGGAATGTAATAGAATGACCGAGTCTAACTAAAAGTGACTCGTCACATATAACTGCATGTCCAACTGAAGGAGGTAGCACATCCATAACTCCAAGTATCTCCGATGGAGTTAACTGAAATGACACATGTCATCAGAAGTGGTTGTAGGTGCCAATGTTAGCTCCAGTTCATCAATAATGACCAAAAATAATCAAATAATGAATGGAGGATCCTTCATAACTTAGCTTAACTAATTGTAATAATCAATTAACAATTAGGTGCATTTATGACACTCAAATCACCCTATAAATTCTCCCTGTTTGAAGGAGGAAGCCCAGTTAGCCTCCCCAAATGAAGGAGAAGGCTTAGTTAGACTCCTTGACTGAAGGAGGGCGTGGGTGTGCTCATGTCGATGTCATAGTGTGCTCATCTGATGCCAATTAAGTCAATTAAACTTAGGAAAGTGGGTAAATAGGCCAAAGTTAACCAAATAAGTGTTCATGTTGTGTAAATGAATCCAACAGCATTGCCATATTTCCCTTGCACAAACACGCTAGTAGGAGTTTACGAAATTCAAAATTGCGGTTCCATGACTTTTTTTGTGCACCGGGCACAAGTCCACCAAGTGTCCATGAACGATATCTAGAGGTGACCTGCAACTCGCCATAGATTGATGCTCGGACCTTCGATTGATGCACCGTCGATTCTGTTGGATTAGCAAGGTGGGATTTTATCTAGGGGGCCTCTCTCCCTCCTGTCCATTTCTTGGTGACCTCCATATACGATGGTTTTTGAAACTAGGGTTTCACTTAGTAGGGGAAAATGCATTTCACACCAACAAGGGCCAAACTTGGAAAGCCATGGACGGTGGGGTTATAGTTGGCATTTCCATATTTCCACTTCCCAAACATGCTAGCAAGATTAATGGAATTCAAAATTGCAGCTCCGTGACGTTTTTTGCACGCGGGGCACAAGTCCACTAAGTGTCCCTCAACAAGATATGGAGGTGAACTGCAGCTCAACATAGATCGATGCTCTAGCCTCCGATCGATTAATCATCGATTCCATTGGATTCGTGACATGGGATTTTAGCTAGTGGGGCCCCTCTCCTGCCTATCCATTTCCTGGTGACCTTTTTATATGGTCGTTTATGAAACTAGGTTTTTGCTTAGTAAGGGACAATGCATTTCACGCCAATGAGGGACAAACTTGGAAAACCACAGACAGTAGGGATGCGGTTGGATTTTCCATATTTCCCATGCCCAAACACTCAAGTAGGAGTTGATGGAATACAAAATTATGGCTCCATGACGTTTTTTGTGCACCGGGCACAAGTCCACCAAGTGTCCCTAAATGGTATCTGGAGGTAACCTGCAACTCGCCATAGATCAATGCTCAGGCCTCTGATCAATGAATCATCAATTATTTTGGATTCATGACATGGGATTTTATCTACGGGGGGGCCTCTCTCTCCTATCCATTTCCCACTGACCTTCATCTATGGTGGTTTCTGAAACTAGGGTTTTGCTCAGTAGGGGACAATGCATTTCACTCTGATGAGGGTCAAAATTGGAAAACCATAGACGATGGGGCTTCAGTTGGTGTTTCCATATTTCCCATTCTCAAACGCTCTAGCAGGAGTTGATGAAATTCAAAATTGCGGGTCCATGACATTTTTTACGCACCAGGCACAAGTCCACCAAGTGTCCCTGAATAGTATCTGGAGGTGACCTACAACTCACCTTAGATCGATGCTTGGGCCTCCAGTTGAAAAAAAGTCGATTCCGTTGGATTCGTGACAAGGGATTTTAGCTAGGGGGGTGCTCTCCCACCTTTCCATTTCTCGATAACCTCCATATGTGGTGGTTTCTGAAACTAGGGTTTCGCTCAGTAGGGGACAATGCATTTCATACCAATGAGGGCCAAACATGGAAAACAACTGATGATTGGGATGTGAGTGGCATTGTCATATTTCCCATGCTCAAACACGCTAGTAGGAGTTGACGAAATTCAAATTGTGGCTCTGTGATGTTTTTTGCACACTAGGCACAAGTCCACCAAGTGTCCCTGAACGGTATCTAGAGGTGACCTGCAACTTGCCATAGATCGATTCCTGGACCTCTAATCGATGAACCATCAATTATGTTGAATTCGAGACATTGGATTTTATCTAGGGGGGGCCTCTCCCACCTTTCCATTTCCCAGTGACCTTCGTATATGGTGGTTTCTGAAACTAGAGTTTCGCTCAGTAGGGGACAATGAATTTCATGGAAACGATGGCCAAACTTTGAAAACCATAGATGGTGGGGCTATGATTGGTGGTTCCATATTTCCCATGCCCAAACACTCGAGTACGAAATGACAGAATTCAAAATTATAGCTCAGTGACATTTTTTGCGCACCGGGAACAAGTCCACCAAGTGTCCCTGAACAGTATTTGGAGGTGACCTACAACTCACCATAGATTGATTCTCAAGCCTTTAATCTATGCATCGTTGATTATGTTGGATTAGTGGCATGGGATTTTAGCTAGGGGGCCTCTCTTTCACCTGTCCATTACCCGATGACCTCTGTATATGGTGGTTTTTGAAACTAGGGTTTCACAAATTCAAAACTGCAACTCCATGACATTTTTGGCACACCGGGCACAAGTCCACCAAGTGTCCCTGAACATTATCTGGAGGTGACCTGCAACTTGTCGTAGATTGATGCTCAGTCCTTGTATCAATGAACCATCTATTTCGTTGGATTCATGACATGGTATTTGAGCTAGGGGGTCCCCTCTCTCGCCTGTCCATTTCCCGGTAGCCTCCATATATGGTGGTTTTTTAAGCTAGGGTTTCACTCAGTAAGGGACAATGCATTTCATGCCAATGAGGGCCAAACTTGGAACGCCATGGACGGTGGGGCAGTGGTTGGAGTTTCCATATTTACCATGCCAAAACACGGTAGCAGGAGTTGACGGAATTCAAAATTGCGGCTCCGTGTTGTTTTTTGGGCACCAGGCACAAGTCCACGAAGTGTCCCTGAATGGTATCTAGAGGTGACCTCCAACTCACCATAGATCGATGCTCAGACCTCTGATGGATGCACTGTCAATTTCTTTGGATTCGTGACATGGGATTTTAGCTAGGGGGGGCCTCTCCCACCTTTCCATTTCTCGGTGACCTCCATATATGGTGGTTTCTGAAACTAGGGTTTTGCTTAGTAGGGGACAATGTATTTCACTCCAATGAGGGACAAACTTGGACATTGCATTTCATGCCAACAAGGGCCAAACTTGGAAAACCGTAACCTTATCTAGGGTTTAATGTTTAACATGCATGGCCCATAACCATAACCCTACCAGGGAAACCCTAATCCTAACCCTAATCTTATCTTACTATCACAACTCAATTCAGAATCAGTCTAATGTCCAACTCAACTTTTTCAAATCCGGTGGACTTATGCTTCAAATCATGTTGATTCACAAAGTTGGTTCTCAGTATTTGGATTCTATTGTAGTTCCTTTAATGCTGAGTGATTAGTCATTGGGTGCATGAGGTTTGTTGAATAGTTTTGTTGGTCGTTGATGAAATGTGGAGCATGTATTGCACTTATTTTTATTAAATTACACTTGAACATTGACTTAACTTGTAATTTAATCATCCAAACTCACAATTTTTAATTAGATATATCCAATTGGTGTGCATGTAGTGAGTTCATTGAAACCTTGAAATACATTGTATTGCACTTAGTTTTATTAAATTACATGAGCAAGAAATTTGACTTTACTTGTAATGATCATCCAAAATTACAATTTCTAATTAGATATCCAATTAGTGTGCATGTAGTGAGTTCATTGAAAACTTTAAATATAATATTTTTTTCTTTTGACATAGTGTATTCATAAGTAATAGATAATCCACACAAATCAACACAATAGATTGACACAAGAACATGTGGAAACCAAAGAACAAATACAAAGTGAAATGTATCATTCATTTATAAGTGAAATGTCAATGTACATGTCTCCAAAAGTACATGTATCCATTGTTAAATTCAACCAACTATGTACTAATATGTTATCTCAATAAAAGACCATATCTAAATTAACTCAACAATTATCAACATGTTCATGGACATTGCATGAAACACTTGGTTAGTAATGGACATCTCACCTCAACGAGAGTCTGTGACAAAGGGGATTGCGTTCCTTGTGTAGCAGATGGAGATATTGGTTGAACATCAAGGATGGTCACATCCATGGTCGAACCAGAGGAGTCAGGAATTGGTGGTGGTGGTGGTGGCTACAATGACCAAATGTTGAAATAGTTATACATGCGCAGGAATAAACAATAGACAACAATAACATATTATGTCAAGATCATGTTCAAATAGTTGTACCTCTGTGTTGCTTATTGTTATTGCAGATGCCACATTTACTGTTGCATCAATAACTCCTACTGCTGGTGGCTACAATCACCAAATGTTGAAATAGTTAGACATGCATGAATAAACATTAGACAACAATAATAAACTATTTAGCAATCATATTGAAATAGTTGCACCTCTGTGTGACATGTTTCCATTGCAGATGCATCACTAACTACTACATCAACCATCCCTGCGAGGTTTTCAATATTAAACTCCGGCTCCTAATGCAAAAAAATGCAAATCAAACATTTTATGCATTGGATTTCAAGTTAACCAACAAATTTCATCGAAGGATATACATTACCATGGTATCATTAGCTTCATTGCCATGGAAAACTGGAGTCTTGCTAGGACTAGGCCGCCTCATGGACAACTATTCATGTAGTTAGACATGCATGATTCAATGAACATACATGTATTTAAAAAATGACATTTTTAGTTGTTTACCTGGAGCCCAAATGTTTCCTCTGTCGATACGACCATGGATTGTACCTCTATCACTACTTTCTTCTGTGAAGGATCTGGCATTTGCAAATTTAATAATTGTAAATATTAGGCCGTAGATAGCATTAGTGAACTAACATAGCATTAATGAACTAACATGTACAATATGTAGAAATTAACAAATTAACAAGTATTAAAAAACTGAAATTTTAAAATGTTTACCTTGGTGTGAGATATGACAATGGGTTCTATATGAATCTCTCCACCAATGAAGGGATCATTGGATGGAATGCCATGCCCCCTGTAGAGTGTGTAACATCAGACTCTGGGGTGTCACTGTCGGCATAAAGCATCAAATGCAAGTTCACAAAATTAATATATTAGCTCAAAATATACATGTGTACAAAGAGGAAAATAAATGAATAATTTATTACAATTAACCATCTGCATACATCACTCAAAAACCCAGTGAAGGCAACATCTAAGGAAATACCATAGCAAGGACAACCACAGGATGTGCACTCATGAGGCTAAAAGGTAGGTCGAGGATGTGCTGATGGTGCTGCACTAGTAGATGGTCCCACACTAGTGGGTGGTACTGCACTAGAATATGGTCCTACACCGTGACAACCTTATGTATGTACCACACCAGGGACAGATGTCCCTTCGTCACCCATATCCTAAAGCATAGTTCCATGACGAACAACCACCTATGCCAAAATCAAATGCGCATCATGTATCTGTGGAATAACACGATGTATAGGTGGGACATTTGGCCCACGAAACTTCTTGCAAGGTGTAGGGATAGGGCGATCAAGGTCTTGAAGCCTAGCATTGGGTCAGTTTTGGGGCATCCCCCCACCGAGCCCCTGAAATTGCAAGATATCAAAATAATTTACGTTCTTACCCAACACAAAATATGCATACATCTTTCGAAGGAAATACAGGGGGATTTCCCTGTTGTTATGTGGTGGCATATCAAAAACCATATACCATCTTTCCATTCGGTTATCAACAAATGGATGAAATGTGCAACACTCAATAGAGATGTGAGTCCTATTTGCATTTGGGATTTCCCCCATCCGAGGGTCCCTAAACAATGACAATACATGCTTTTTGGTTATTTTCAAATTTTTGATTGCATTGTAGTCTAGCCCATCAACATACTCTTTTATTTTTGTTTCTCTATATGATGTAATATCATATAGTATGTTGCTTGATAATGAAATAGTCTCAACAATTTCATCCAAAGTGGATGCAAGTGACCGGTGAATCTTGTCACTGCCACTAAAAGCCGTACTAAGACCCCTCAAGTGGGAAAGCTCAATCAATATCTCGACATTTGTGTCCATATCCGCAACTGCAATAAAAACATCAATAAGAAAATCATTAGAAACATGTACATGGTATATAATGACGTCTCTTCAAAATTGAAAATGTAAATTAAATAAAACTCAAGTAAGCAATTTAATGGCATTCACTTACATCCATTTAAAACTTAAAATTAAACATTTAACAACTAAATAGCAAGTTCCGTTCAACTTCTTTCTAGAAGTTAAGGCACTTCTTAACCTCATTGGTGACTTTTCCATGCACACTTGGGTTTAAACTTCTTTGAATTTAGGAGTGCTATTTTGACATGTTTTGTCCTTTACGTCCCTTGGATATGTAAAATAAAGCGGCAAGGGACTATTAGGATATGTGAGGCAAGAAAAGGGGTGATACAGGGCTGCCA
>LPNX010409079.1:0-47469 GCA_001517045.1 Pseudotsuga menziesii | reverse complement strand
TATATATAAGTCTTCTAAAATAGTTGTAATATTTAAATTTTTATTTCTTAGCATGCATTGGTTTTCTTAAACAATTGCATTATTTAAATTAATTTTCCTCAGCATGCATGTGATAGATACTTGACTAGATTTTTCCTTTGGAAGATGCATTCCTATGACTTTCTAACTAGATCATTATTGTCTTTTGACTCTTGTTGCAACAAGAAAATTGCATGTGTATGGGATTGATCAATGCCTCCTATACTTGGTATCGCATGTTCATATTTGCTTCCTTTGAAGTGCATCATGTGTCTCTCTTTTCCATCTGTGTCTTTGCAAAGTATCAATGCTCACTGATCCAATAAGGGAAAAAATAGAATATATATATGTGTGTGTGTGTGTGTAGTTTGAAACACTTGCAATATAATAATTTTTTTTTCTCAATGTGTTTTTTATGACTATTTCTTTGGATCTTGCTTTTGACAGTTGCATTCATTGGAATTTTCAACTAGATCATTGTTTTCTTTTCACTCTTGATGCGAAAATAAATAAATAAATATTCCATGTATATGATATTGATCGATAGCCTCCTAAACCTACCATATCATCTATGTGTTTGTTTTCTTTGAAGTACATAACATGTCTACATTTTGCAAATATGTATTTGGAAAAGTTGCAAATTAGTTATATATTAGTTGTCTAAAACAATTGCAAATTAGTTATTTTTGGATCACTAGAAAATAATCCTTAGCAAAGACACACTTGTAAGAGCTAGACACATGATGCACTTCAAAGGTAAAAAACATGAACATCATATACTAGGTATAGAAGAAATTTCTCAATCTAATACACATGTAATTTGCACACACACACACACACACACACACACACACACACACACACACACACACACACACACACACATATATATATATATATATATTTCCTGGAAAAGTTGCAAATTAGTTATATATTAGTTGTCTAAAACAATTGCAAATTAGTTATTTCTTTTGCTCGATGTCCATGCCTTGGCTATTTGATTGGATTTTTCTTTGGGAAGTTGAATGCATTGGAATTTTTTACTAGATCATTGCTTCCCTTTGACTCTTGATTAAAAAAACCAAATTTCATGTAGCTAAGATTGATTGATAACTTGATAAGCCTGCCATCTCATCTCTATGTTTGTTATGTTTGAAGTACATAATGTTTCTACCTTTTGCAAATATGTCTTTACTAAAGCTCTTTACACAATGATGCGATAAGAAAAAGAAAAAGAAAAGAAAACACACACACACTCATTTGTTTTCTAAAACAATTGCAATAATAAATTTATTTTTTTTAGTGTGGGTGTGATAGCTACTTTAATGCATTTATCCTTTAGCAAATGCATTCCTTTGAATTTTCAAGTAGATCATTCCAACCTTCTGAATCCTGGTGCAAAAAAAAAATTACAAGTGTATTAAGTTGATCAATGCCTTCTATACCTAGCATCTGATGTTCATGTTTGCTACATTCGAAGTGCATCATGTGTTTGTCTCTTACAAGTGTGTATTTTCTAGGGGTCATTGTTTAGGAAATCACTTTAGTATAAGAAACAACAACGTGCATGTAACCAAGAATTTAACAAACAAATTGCATAAACTTTTAAATAAAGTTGTATGTGTTTATTAGTAACAATATCATAAATAGTATGCAGTACTAGACATGACCGAAATTAACAATGTCCTTCCAATTCATACCAACAAAGGATAGTGACAATCTAACTTATTTTTTCAAGTCATTTCATAGGGTTCAAAGGATTGAAGTCAAGGTAAGGTACACCCGAGTAAAAGGGAGGGCCCAGAATTTTAGGGCCCAAAAATTTAGGGCTCAAAATTTCAGGGAGAAATATTTTAGGGCCCGATATTTTAGTCGCGTAATTTTAGGGCCCAAAATTTTACTGCACAGAATTTTAAGAGTTGTAAATTTCGAGAGGCCCTAAATTGGACAAATATTTGATTTTAATGAGACTTTTATAAATTTTGCATACCTAAAACTAACCTAGAACTGACCCTAGAAACTAGATTTTGAAAATGAAAATGGTGTGAGAGTAGATGGAAACCCAACCCTAGCACAAGCCCTACCCAACCTAGGCATTCTAAGGAGAAAGGATAACCTAGTGAGGAAGAGTCCTAGGTTACGAAATTAGACTAGAAAAACTAAGGATAAACCATAGGGCACCCCCATAATGAGATGTGTCATTGTTTGTTAAGGTGATAAGAAGAAAGCTAGTGGCCTATCCTTGGGAAAAGTGCATCTCTAAGGTTACCACTAAGACCCAAACATGCACATCCACCGACATCCAAGCAAAAAGGTAACAAGCTTGACCTCCTTGTGCTTGTGTTCATCCAAAAATTCAAAGCATCAACAAAATCTGAGACTCACCGTAAGAATTACCAAAAAAAAATAGCTTGCATTAACCAGAACAAATCCTTAAGAGGAGCGCATCCATCCAAACAAACCCTAATAGGGGTAAAAAAAGTGCATAGTGTATTTGTTAGGATTATTAATCCTCCCTTGTCCAAATTTGGTCATATGTCTAAATTAGGAGTCATGTCTAAATCGGGAGTCCATCCAGACTATTTATAGTCATTAACACCATTGGGTCCACTTGGCCTAATTGGGGCACATGTTTCAGTTAATAAAGTGTGGGGAACACTAATTGAGGCTCACTACCATTGATTTCACTTGATTGCATCAGTTTAGGAGCCTCCTAGACCAATCCCTACAATTTAGGAAGCCACTGGGAGTGCCGAAACCAACCAAGGTCAGTTCACTTCAGTTAATGACTAGACAAGCTAAGTTAGGAGTCAAATACATTCAGTTCTAGTCCTCTACATTCAGTTAGCGCTAGGTTTACTTGACTGCACTCATGTGGGGTGCATTTCTTACCTACCACAATTAGTTAACCTTAGTCAACACTGAATGTAACACTTGAGTTTTGTTTTAGAGCTTTGATTAACTCCGGTTATGGTTTAGACAAGGTCAGTTAACTACTGAGTCCTTCAATAGTGATTTAGACAAGATCTTAGTTACCTACAGTCAAGTAGAGTCTATCAATTCAAATTTCCTCATGTGGATTCAAATTTCATGTGGCTATCAAAGCCATTTTACTTCATTATAATTATTATCTGATTACTTTTGATTAATCAAAGCATTCGTAGCTGTAAGCTATTTTTGCATTGTTTCATTCTTCAATTGCTGAGTAAATTGTGAGACCCACTTTGTGAGTTGTGTATTTGTCTACAGATCTATGTGCTCAAATTTACATGGTATCAGAGCCTTGGTGGACAAGACTCCTCTCCTCCTCATATCTCCAGCCGTATCATTTTTTTTTGGCAATTGCTCTTTCCAGTACTGCACCAGAAGCAAAGAATTTACCACTTCATATCCCAAGTTAAGAAATTGTTGATCAAGCTTGCTTGATCAACTATGCTGCGTGTGAAGGAAATTCCAAAAGTGCAGGCTGTTGACCTTACTTTGTATGTTTGATTGTGTGACATGTTATCAGCTTCTCTTACAGCATTTGCTACAAGCAGACCTTCTTCTCACTGCATTTGCTACAACAGCTCAATTCTTCCTACTACATTCAAAATGGCTCATCCAATAGAGCCTCTCACTCCCTTCAACTATCACCAGTGGAAGGCAGACATGGTGGTAATGCTTTTCACCAAAGGGCTCTTCAGACTCATAAAAGAAGCAAAGGAAGAGCCAGATTTAAATAAAGACAAAGCTAAGTACATGAACAGGCTTGATGAAGCCCATGGACACTTGCTCTCATCGATCTCTAAAGATATTTGGTTCCACATCCTAGAATTGAAGACTCCCAAGGAGGTTTGTGACAAGCTTGCCTCCCTATTTGATAAGCATGATGAGATGAGGATCCATCAGCTAGAAAATGATATGATTACTCTCAATCCATCCAATTTCAAATCTCTGGATGAATTCTTCACAAAGTTCAAGAACCTGATATATCTGTTAAAGCAATGCAAAGTGGAGAAGGATGAATATCACCTCATCCTTGCTATTATCACAAATCTAAATGCAAACTACTCAGTATTTGTATCCACCTTCCCAACAGTAAGGCTCACTACTCCAAATTGGAAGATGCCCACTCTTAATGCTTTCATCCAATCTCTTATTTCTGAGAATGATAAATTGATCCAAATGGGGATCCTTCGATCTCCCAAAGATCTATATCTAGTTGCAAGAGGAGACAAGGTAGCGAATGACAAAGGGAAGCAAAGAGATGAATGAAGAAAGAGTAGTCAAAAGAACCTTTAGGTTCGAAGAGAAGTAAGAAGAATGGCAAAGACAAGGTCCTTTGCTCTTACTATGGAACGGGCTTCCATTCAGAAAGCTCCTGTATGAGAAGACAACTTGATGAAATGGATCTTCTTTTGAAAAAGCACAACATTTATGTACCTGCTAGCGTAAGGAAGGATGACTCTGAAGAAGAAGAAGATGAAGAATACCAAAGGAAAAGACATGTACTAAAGGCTTGTTGCACATCAGCACCTATCTTCCTCATTGATTCTGGAGCTTCCAACCATATGGTTGCATCCAGAGAATCATTCTCTTCTTTTCAGTCCTTTGATGGTCCTAGTATTCAGATGGGAAATAACAATAAAGTCAAAACAAAGGGGAAGGGATCTGTCCAACTTGAACATGGAAGGTTCAAAGATGTGCTATTTGTTCCCTCCCTAGCTTCAAACCTGTTATCTGTCTATAAGATGACCCATACTGGATCTCCAAAGCAAGTGATCACAGATATCTCTACTGGGAGCATCATAGTAAAGGGTACTGCAAATCATGCTTCAAAAGAATATGAGTTCTCACATTTCATCCCTCCTTCAGAACCGATGCACTCTCAGCAGCCACCTACAAAGGAAGGTAAAATCATTGCATCTACTTCTTTTACAGCTTCTACTAGTATTGCAGATCCATCAATATCAGTTTATGACCTTGAGATTCATGGTGACTTAGATCTAGATTCAGTCCCTACTTCCAAACTGGAAGCTATGAAGATGACTGGAAACTCACCTGACACTCAAAAAGGAAAGACTCTTGCACTATGTCATGCTATCTTACCTCCTTCAGGGAGATACAATAGACTCCATATAAGATGCTATATGTCAAGGGCTCAGTCTTACTACATTCAGAAGAATGGATATGATCATACACCTCTTCATTCAGCAAGAGACAAAGGTTACATTCCTCCTTCCTTCCATCATCATTTTTGGAGAAGAAGGAGAAGTCTACATGCGAGGCCCCAAAATACCTGTGCACAGCACACCATGCATGCTACTTAACTACCTCATAGAGATGAAGATTGCAGCCACATATTTTCAAGTTTTTCAAACTTGAGACCTGATTCTACCTATGGTTTTTTCCCCAGCTCCTTGTATTAAGTAGTTACTTTTTTTTACTTGATGTAATGGGTGACCTATGGTATTAGTTACCAGGGCCCACAGTTTGTCCAAGTTAGCATTCAGGGACTTGTGTTAGGATTATTAATCCTCCCTTGTCCAAATTTGGTCATATGTCTAAATTGGGAGTCATGTCTAAATCGGGAGTCCATCCGGTCTATTTATAGTCATTAACACCATTGGGTCCACTTGGCCTAATTGGGGCACATGTTTCAGTTACTAAAGTGTGGGGAACACTAATTGAGGCTCACTACCACTGATTGCACTTGATTGCATCAGTTTGGGATCCTCCTAGACCAATCCCTACAATTTAGGAAGCCACTGGGAGTGCCGAAACCAACCAAGGTCAGGTCACTTCAGTTAATGACTAGTCAAGCTAAGTTAGGAGTCAGTTACATTCAGTTCTAGTCCTCTACATTCAGTTAGCACTAGGTTTACTTAACTTCACTCATGTGGGGCGCATTTCTTACCTACCACAGTCATTTAACCTCAGTCAACACTGAATGTAACACTTGAGTTGTGTTTTAGAGCTCCGATGAACTCCGGTTATGGTTTAAACAAGGTCAGTTAACTACTGAGTCCTCCAATAGTGATTTAGACAAGGTCTTAGTTACCTATAGTCAAGTAGAGTCTATCAATTCGAATTTCCTAATGTGGATTCGAATTTCATGTGGCTATTAAAGCCATTTTACATCATTGTAATTATTATTTGATTACTTTTGATTAATGAAAGCTTTCACAGCTACAAGCCATTTTTGCACTGTTTCATTCTTCAATTGCTGAGTAAATTGTGAGATCTACTTTGTGAGTTGTGTATTTGTCTACAGATCTATGTGCTCAAATTTACAGTATTATCCCATAAGTTCTGATTTGAAAATGAAAGTGAGGAGATATATTTATATGTTCTCACACTTACTATTACACATAAAAATACAGGCTTACATGCCTTAAAATAAGTAAATTTGTAATTATTAAATGTCAACTTAAAATTAAAAAAACTAATAAAATATAGCCTAAGGTGGGCTTAAGGTAGGCTACCTAAGGTATTTTCATCCCTAAGTGCCAAAACACGCTCAAATAAGTGAATCACTTTGAACAAAATGCCATAGTGAGCTGGAGGGAGGGTGTTATGCCCCATCTAACCCCTAGAATACTGTAAAATCCCTCAACGCCCTCCTCAAAGCATGAAAATGGACTGGCATGGAGTATGTCTTCCTCTAAGGAAATAAGGTCAGGGAGAGCAAGGAGCTAATGACTGAAGGGATAGGAGGGTGTACAAATTGTATGCGAGTGTCTACTATTACTTGTAGACCTACACACATATCAAATGTCTAAGATGTTAAAAGCATCTAAGGGAAGACACTTCTGTCTTGCCTTGTTCGCTAAATGAGGGAAACAATATAAGAACAATAAAAACTAACTAAAGGATGAAAAGACACCAAATGCAATGCACAAAAATATGCCTAATTAAACTAACCCTACCTACTCTAAACATGGTAATCAAAACATGTTAAGTGGAATAATACCACCAATGTAGCCATTTAAGTAAGTAATTCATACTTGGCGTGTTACCTTTGTCCTTTAATGTAATCCACGCTAGTACCTCATCGATGATATGTTGAGTTTGTACCAAGATATTCATCTGGATAACTGTAGAAAGCCGAACCTTCTTAACAACCTGGAATACTTGAAATCAGTGCCATAGAGAATCATTTCTTTGACAAGGTTCATTGATCCATGCATTAGGGGATTTTTGAAGTACAAAATGTGCCTCAAAACAAAAGTTGTACTTCTAAAATTCACTTTATAAGAACCAATAAGATTCAAGATGATGATGTGAAACATAAGGGTAAAATTTGTAAAAACAAATGGAGGGGGAAAGAAAAACCTACATTTTTCTTATCGTAATTTTGACATATCTCCTTATGGTTTCACCCAAAAATTTGAGATTGGGGAGTCGTTGGATTCCGCATGAAACCAAACCCAGAATGCATACTTGTGAGGTACCCACAAAACCCAAAAATGAAATTTTTTATAAAAAATGCATTTTAATATTAAAATGCATTTTTTATTGAAATTTTCATTTTTGGGTGTCGTGGGACCTCATAAGTATGCAGTGTAGGTATGGGTTGGATGCGGAATTAAATTCCTCTTCCAACAAGCCCCCAAACTAGAAATTTGGGTGAACTGATAATGAGATATGTCAAAAATACAATAAGAAAAAAATATTTTTTCTTTTCAGCCTCCAAAATTTATAAATTTTATTTTATTATTATAAATATTATTTTATTATTTCCTTTATTAGGCTCATTTTAGACATCAAAAATCCCGTAATGCTTCTAGAGGACTTATGTATGGGACACCTTCATCATACAAGTCTTCTAAGAAAATATTATTCCTGAAATTCATCCATAAATACTGAACTTTGGAGGCTATTCATAGAGTCGGATCTCCCAAATCTTCATATGTGAGACACAACCTATCTCTACATTTTCTCAAGCATTTCTTTGGACATACAAGTATATTTCTTATCTTTTCCACAATCATGTTAGTAACCCCAATAATCCTTGAACTTTTGAAATTGTAAACAATATAATTCATAACTTCATGCTTCAAATGAAAATATAAACAAAAAATATTACGAAATTGAGGGATGAAAATCATACCTGTCCACCTACCTTCCCCAGTCTTTTCGTAATGCATCATTAGATACTTACCGATGTAAGGTAAAGTGGGATGAATAACTTCTTCAGTGCATCGTGAGGAGTACAACTGAGAGTGATAACCTAGGCTCATCATGTGTTGAATATCTATAAGAGAATACTCTATGCAACATGGTTCCCTGCTGCAGGTCGATTATGACGGGGAAATCATGGAAGAATCACCAGAGATATGAGGTCTGAAATATTTGAACTTTTCATCATAATGGGCCATATGCATATAACAACTATCTTCAAAGTTTGGAGATATTTCATATTCAATTATAGTGGCAAAAGGGTTGAGACATTCTTCATCATTATCCTCATAAGGAGAAGGAATGGTCATATATATTACAACAAGGTCTTCATAAGTTATGTATTTAACATCCTTGTTGGAGGTGACTGAGAGTTTCTCGTCCCAAATAGTGTTAAGTTCTGGCTGAACCTAGGTAACTTCATCAAGATGTTCTTCCTTACTGCAACATATGGAGATGAGGCTACCTGGTCTTGAGGAATCACAAAAAGGAGGACCCATAAATGTCCAATAAGCATTGTCCTCATAATTCTCGTCATTATGTTCCTATATATCTAGTATGTCATAAGGATTTCATGTATGTTGGAAGGGAAAACTCATCCTATATTTAGCTTCTTCAACTAGGACTATGGGACCATCATCATATTCATCTTCTTAAGAAGCTTCATCTATCATTCTTAAGATATCATCAGTTATACATTGAACAATGGTTGCTTCAACCTGATCATTGTTTTTGGATTCCTTACTGAACAATTATTTTGCATGCTTCACATGAGGTATCCATTCATCATGGCACCCTAAGTCCTAGTGGTGACAGAATGTTTCAACCAATTCTACAAATGATGATATCATTCCTTTATCTAGGCCCGCAAACCAAGCAAGGGCCTTTCCTCCCAGGTGAAGGAAAAATGATCACATGTAAACACCTTCTTCTTCTTTGATACCATATTTTGAATCCAAAGTCATAAACCATTCCACATGATGTAAGGAATTATCATGGTCACACTTGAAGCAACATCAGAATACCTCTGGTAACTCATTTGAATATCCTAGGAAAGCTGATAGATCAAGAGGAATGAAACCAATTTCCATTTCTAGAGCAGTTGAATTATCACAATCTTAAAACTCAAATGGAATATCATCTTTTGTTCCTTCTCTTGAATCATGTTGAGTCTGGCTTATTCCAAGGGTTTCTTCCCATATTTTATCGATCATGGCCTTTCTTTCCTATTCTTCGACACTGTAATACCAATCCATGCTGAATGCATTAAAGAATTTCCTGAGAGAATACAAACTTTAGCAAGGAAAACCCTTATACTGATTTTTGACAGATAAGTTGTCTTCTAGGTGAAGAGACAAGACAAATAACCTCATCCTGGTGTATTCATGCATGATGTTACAGTCCTAGATTAATTGCATGAATGATTGCACATGGGATTTCACATGGTACTTATGCTGTTGGAATAATGAGAAAATTTCCTTCTCACCATCTTGAATGGCATACTTGCATGGGAAACCTTGACTGCAAGAGAATTCCAATATGTTCATCCACAATTCATAATTGGATTCCATCTTGTTAGGATTCCCTTCCTTTATAGAGTACTTCTTTTATTTTTCATTGATTGGAGTCACCAGGAGAAACCTGTCAGGCCAGTTAAGCAAATATCGCCAAAGTACTAAATAAAACAAGGGCATACCTGATAGATGGGATGGGATGATCTTAGGTAAGCCTAGAGGTTAGTCTTTGAAAAAAATGCATGTAATCAGGGCTTTAAGAATTACCAAAGTGGTAAGCCTTGCCAAGGTTTCCTTTGTGGAGTCATCAGGTAAGATATGCAAGATTAGTCCTTGACAATAATATTTTCAAAATACCAAGAAAGACTTACCTCAATTTTATTAGTGAATGTCATTCTTTCCAGGGGTGTGAATGAATCTGGATCAAGCGCTTCAATTTGTAAATCGTCCCCGACAATGGCTCAAAAATGTTACCAGTTGAAATCGCAGTCCAAGGAACTAGGAAGCATATATGGAGAAATTAACCATTGTCACCTTAGTCACTTCTCCAAGCTTCTTCGGAAGTCGAAACCTCCTAGGGGAGAGCCCTACGTAACTATGCAAATACACTTAGACACCAAATATATCTCCTCCACATCTAGATCTACCATACTACAAGTTCATTCATCCAAGGATAAGGCAGTTGTATAACTAATTAGTTCCAATATGCAGATAACAAGTGCAATATGTAGGAATTAGAAAAAATACATGCATTTCATAAGTATTTATCATTATCAAATAATAATTTAAATCACATGTACATCCGTATCTATTAATCAGGCATGCTAATATTATTACAACAATAGTAGTTTAAGAATTCACTTTAGTATAAGAAACAACAACGTGCATGTAACCAAGCATTTACCAAACAATTTGCATAAAATTTGAAAGCAAGTTGCATGTGTTTATTAGTAACAATATCATAAATAGTATGCAATAGAAGACATAAGCAGCATGAACAATGTCCTTCCAATTCATACCCACAAAGGATAGTGACCATCTAACTGATGTTTGTAAGTCATTTCACATGGTTCAATGGATTGAAGTGCAAGGGAAACTACACTTGAGTAAAAGGGAGGGCCTGAAATTTTAGGGATGGAAAAGTTAGGGTGCAAAATTTTAGGGAGAGGAATTTTAGGAAACGAAATTTTAGGGCTGGAGATATTAGGGGCGGAATTTTAGGACCTGAGATTTTAGGCAGGGAATTTTAGGGCCCAAAATTTTAGGGTGAAAAATTTTAGGAGCCGAAAATTTTGAGGCACTAAATTGGCCAAATATTTGATTTTTATGAGATTTGTATAAATTTTGGAGACCTAAATCTAACATAGAACTAACCCTAGAAACTAGGTTTTGAAAATGAAAATGGTGTGAGAGATAAGGGAAACCTTACCCTAGCGCAAGCACTACCCAAGCTAGGGATTCTAAGGAGAAAGGATAACCTAGTGAGGAAGGGTCATGGGTTAAGCAACTAGCCTAGAAAAACTAAGGAGAAACCTTCGTGAACCCTCACAAGGAGATGTGTCTTTGTTTGTTAAGGAGGAAATAAGGAAGGTAATGGCCTGTACTGTAACACCCCAGTTTTAACCCCATGGAACTAAGATTGTACATGATGTATGTATTGTATTTGAATCATGGCAAGGAGCTCAAGGACAAGGACCTTCCATTGATTGATGTTTGTGGATAGGTGATCAAGGTTGATACCTATGGATTTTGTGCTATGGAATGACAACATGAAATAGATGAGGGCATGATTCCACAGAGGAATAGGGACGGGGTTAAACTATTAGATTCCAGGTGAGTGATTGCAGGTTCAATCGTCACAAAAACTAGTTTAATCAACATAAAAAAGCCTTCGTTGATTTGTTTCCCAAGTCACCCAGGTGGACGCGAGATGGAATAAATCATTTTTAGATAGAAATTTTGTGCCCACTAGATGATGTTAAACAAATGCTAGTTAGCCAACGAAATGAACTAGAAACCGTTGGATCTAGATCAACAGGGAACCTCAAATAAACTAAAGTGGATTTCATAAAGAATCACGCCTGCAAAAGTTTTCTTTGTCCATGCTAGTTCACTCAGTGAAATTGTTGTGTGTTGTCAATCTGTTTGATGGTTGATCTCACCGTAGATCTGTGTAAAAGTTGGATGTTCTTAAAACTTCCTACCCAAGTTGATCCATGTGCTCTCGCATTCAATTTGTTTTCAGGAAATTGGTTGAGGCGGTTAATTCTTTGAGTAGAGCAAGGCATGGTAGTTGATTTCATGACTGAACAAGCCTGCAGAGGCTATGTTATTTCTTCTGAAACAAGTAAAACTTGATATTTGAATGCCCAATCTGTCAACCCAGTCTTCATCTGAATGTTTTGGTCATTCCATTCCATTCTACGATTCGAAGGATCGATTGTGCATTATTTTTCACGCTCCTAATTCATAGAGAATCTCTTTGATTCGTGGTTGTGCAGTGTGTTTCACTATTCAGAGTGTTCAACCCATCTACATTGTGCTACAGAGTGATATGTAACCTGTTTTCTCTGTGTGACCGAGTGGTGGCTTGTTTGACAGTGTTAAACCCTGTGTTGTTGTGTTTTCCTTGTGATTTGCACCCTGGTTTCGGTCTAAACTATATGCAAGACTGAGGAGTGGAGGAGAAGAGGAATGGGATTGATAAACCTACTACACAGAGGAACCTCATAAAAAGGTAAGAGTTCAAAGTAGATATTCACTACATGACCTGAAGAGAAGTGGAAGGGAATGCATATCTTGAGGGACTCTAGAACAGATAAGGGGATGCTTCCTTGTGTTGGGTATGTAGGTAATGTGGATCCCAGAGCAGATAGATTTTGTGAGGTGTCCTTAGCTCTTGAATGAGACACTAGATTAGTCATTCTACCTTTAGAGTGCCTTAGCATCCTTATAAACCCAATTGTATATTGGTTTGGCTATGTATTGTTGTGTTTTGGCCATGTATAATCCTTGGCTAGACATCCTAAGAAACCCACTATAAATGATGTTTTGGTTGAGTTCCTAATAAACCCATTTGTGGATTCGATGGTCCTTATTGTGAAAGTTGGATTGATTGTGAAATTTATAATAAACCCAACTATATGTTTGATTGGTTGAGTAAGCCTGATAAACCTACATTGTTTGGCTTGTGAGCCTTCTTCCTCATAAACCCAACTTGGTGTTGGCTTGGCTGGACAGTCTAATAAACCCAACTAGAGGTTGGATTGACTATGTGTGATATGATTTTCCTGTGTGTAATTCTGTTGTTCCATAGTTCCTTATCGAAATCATGCCTAGCTCGGGGGTGGAAGTGGTGTTGAGAGATTAAGGAAAACATTGGCCTATGGTTGGGTGGAACATTGCAGCCACATATCTAGTTGCATGACAACATCATCATCCAAGATAAGTAGTCTTTTTCATTCTTGGTTATGAAATGTATTTGCTTATGAATGGACATGTTGAATATGATGAATTGATTATGATGAATGCTTGTTATGCCATATATTTTTCTATGAATTGCTATGTTCATGTTTAATGCTTGTTGATGGTTAAGTAGAGGTTTACTCATGTATGTTTTTCTGCATTTTATTCCTATATATGCCTTGTGTCTTTGCAATGCATTTTTCTTAAGTGCTTGGAGGATGGAATCCTGTTACAGGGTCAGAATGCTTCTAACTTAGTGTTTCCACCCCTTGAAATACGCTTGGGAAAGGAGGAAGGTAGAAAGTAGAAAAGAGCAGTTGAAACAAGGTAGAAGGATGGTTTTTCAATTCTCGAGATACACCTGTGGAAGGAGGAAAGCAGAAGTGTGGAAGGCAGAGAAATTGTTGAATCTTTTCGTCGAAGGTTAAAGTTCAAATTCCCAATTTCTGAGCAGAAGGAGACAAGCATAATTGTGGAAGGATGAGAAATTGATGAACCTTTCCATAAAATGTTAAATTTTTTATTTCTGAGTTCCGAGCAGAAAGCAAAAAGTGGAAGTGCAGAAGGAGGAATAACGAATGAGCCTTTTTGTCAAATGTTAAAGTTATTTTTCTCAAGTTTTGAGTAGAAGGTAGAAATCGGAAGTGTGGAAGGAAGAATAATGATTGAACCTATGTGTTGCACATGGTGTTTCCACTTCCCAAGCTCTGCATGTGGAAGGAGGAAAGCAGAAGTGTGGAGGGCATAGTGCAGAAGAGAAAGTTTGGTGTGGAAATGGTGTTTACAGTCGTAGAAGGGATCTATGAAGGGATAAAATACTATAACAGTGCTTTTTAATCCTAAGAATGAAGTTGGAAGAGTGCGTTAACACCCATGCTCTGTGTTTTGAAAGGAGAACAAGGTTTCTTGAAGTAAATTTTTTAATTAATCTGCATTATGGGGTATGGGAATGTTACATTCTGGTATCATAGTTGTTGGTTGCATCCCTAGGGCCTAAATGGGCCAAGTTGAACAATTAATGAAGATTATGGTTATAGCATTGGGCCTAGATGGGCCAGAGAATAGTAAGTAAATGGTTTTAATTATGAAATTGCTATGCAACTAACAAATGATGTTGTTAAAACATTATGCAGAGTAATAGTGCATATTGAAAAAGTGGGTTTTTGGCTTAGCCATGAGAATCTATGGCTTGTATGACGCACGGAACCCTTGTGAGCAAGAGGAATATGCTATGGGGGAAAACGTACGCGTGGGAAATGCGGATATAGATTCTAATGGAAAGAGATTTTAGGATACTCCCCCAAATATTATAGCCACCATGAGAATCATAATTAAATCTTAGGAAGAGCAACATCATCTAAACGCATCCATGTTGCAGAGTTTGACAGGAATCCAAAGGCGGATGAGCATTGGGCATCGTACAGAAAAACCAGAAGGTAGTAAGAGAAGCTCTAGAAGGAAAAAGAGATCTTCTAGTTGGTCATCTAACTCTAAAGGATCCAATGGGGGTTCGAGCTCTTCATCTCATAGAGGAAAGAGAAAGAGGTGCTACAGAAATAGTTTTTGTGATGAGTTCAAAAAGGCAAGGTCTCCTACCTTTAACGATGAGGTAAAGACTGGACAAGAAGCTAAATCTTGGATTCTTGGGATGAAGAAATATATCCAAGTCCAAGACTATTCAGGAAATATGAAGGCTAGAGTAGCCATCTTAAACTTGAATGGAAGAGCATCCATTTGGTTAGAGCACCTCAGGAAGGTAAATAAGATTAATGACAAAAAAATTGTGTGGAAACAATTCAAGAAATATTTTAAGCTGAAGTACCTCTCTGACAGGTACTATGATGATAAGATCAAAGAATTCCATGAGCTAAAATTGGGACAGCGGACCATGGAAGAATATGCAAATAAGTTCTTGGAAATTTTGAGGTATGTCAGGTATATTAGGGATGACAAAGTGAAAATACAATTCTTTTTGAGTTGGCTACCTCAAGCCTGCAAAGATAGAATTGAGTTTTATGAACCTAGAATGATGGAAGAAGCAATAAGGAAAGTAAAGTATTGCTATGAGAAAAGAAAGGGAAAACCTGATATCCATAAGGCTTGGAGGACAAGAGAAATGAGAAGTATGACCAAAGGAAGAAATTTTTCCAACCTTCTAAATTTAGGAATTAGCAAAAGCAACCATCCCAAGCTGTAATTAAGCGAGCTAGAGCAATGGGAGAAAATCCAAGAGATCCACAAAAAAATAGATAAGCACTCCAATGTTGGAAATGTGGAGGACCCCACATATGCAGGAATTGCCTACTTAAGGATGGGTTTGAAAGGAAATCTCATAAAATTCAAGAATATGAAACTGTGGGTCATGTAGCAAGGACTGTCCCTAGGATTTATGCAACACTGGAGGACCGCCAGGAAGATCATCAGTCAACGGTGATCGAAGTTGCATGTAAGATTGTTGAGCAATATGTTTCTATTTTAATTGAACCTGGATCTACTCACAGTTTTATTACACCTAAATTATTTGAGATTTGTGCTTTTAAGAAGTTAAAGCATAGAAAATCATGGTTAGTTCAACTAGCCAGTGGGACCAAGAGAAAGGTTACTGAAGTGGTAGATAAATGTCTATTAGTTATGGATGGATTGGTCACTTATGCAGATCTTAATGTTCTGCCACTTAGTTCCTATGATATCCTCATTGGAATGGATTTGTTGGAAGCACACAGAGTAAATATTGATTGTTACAATAAGACTTTTGAGTGCATAGATGAAGAAGGAAACTTAACGGTTATAAGCAAAGGTGTGTTAGGAATATTAATCCTCCCTTAACCCTACTATCTACTAGATTATTTTTACTAACTTAGGAACTTTAATTAATTAATTGGGTCCACTAGTACCATTGGGTCCACTTGACCTAATGGGGCCACCTAGACCAGTTACTAGAGTGTGGGGAACAATGCTAGAGGTTAACGCCACTTACTGCATGTGCATGCATCAGTTTGGGTGCCTCCTAGACCAATCCCTACATTTTAGGAGACACTAGGAGTCCCACCACCAACGTAATTCAATTAGTTGGAGTTAGTACTAGTCAGCCTCCAGTTACTTTTGGTTAGTTCACAATCAGTTAGCTAGCACAAGCTTTGCATGGATAATGCATGGCTTCATGTGGAGTAGGCTCATTTTCCCACCTACGAAACTTAGTTGCACTGAGTTAACTAGCTGTAACTGATTTTTTGAGTTGTTGGACATCTAGGAGTTGATCTGTTGGACTCAGACATTGATTGAGACACCATCAATTAGATGGTCAGTTAGCTACAGTCATATCCAGTGGATAGATTCAAATTGCATGTCATGCATTCGAATTCTTTTCCTATGTAAACTATTGTAACACCGGATTTTATTATTGTGAATGATACTGTAAATTCTTGAGCAATACTTGTATGTTTCCTGTGTGGTTTGTTTTGTTCATTTTGTATCTTCATTGTCCATTATTTTGCTGCAAACATTATTAGAACCATCTTCTTGAAGATCTAAATGGAATTCAAATTCTAATATGGTATTAGAGCCTTCTCAGGAAGGGTTTCATGCGTGTTTCTCCCCGGTGAGGAAAAGCATGATTCTAACAGTTTGAATATTTTAGTTTTGCAGTGATATTTGTAGGTTCAGCTTTATATGGATTTGATATTATCAGTTCCTCTTCTTACTTCATCCACAATATATTTAGAATGGAAGTCGAAGATGGTTGCATCTCTGAAGAGACAAGGTCTCCATGAGGTATCTATGGGACTTGGTAAATAGTTCTATGAATATGAGAAAGACTGGATAAACGATAGTGATAGAGCTTATGGATAAATATGTGGGACTTTTTCTCGAATCTTGCTTATAGGACTTATTGAGTTTGCAGAATACCCAAAGGATCTCTGGATAGAACTGGATAGAATCTTTGGGAAGCACAATGAGGATTGTTATAGAAATATGGGAAGCACATTCAGAACCACAAGAGTTCTTTACTCAAAAGTATCATCCTCTACTCTCTCTGATGAAGTTTTTCAAGATGAAGAAGAAGCAGAATATTCCTCACAATCAATTCGAATTGAAGAAAGTCTCCTTGGAGTGACTCCTTCTCCTACTTCTCTGGAAGTGTATGCGATCTCTGATATCTCATCTCCTCACATGGCTGATCTAGAAGAATACATTTGAATCTCTATTGTTGAATAAAATCTTTCCTTCCATTCTATGCAAAATTTCTCCAGTGATTCTTCTACTACAAATTATGTGCATAGTTTACCGGTGATTGCTCCAAGAAAGGGAGAGGAATTTGATTTCTCCATCTCTAATGATGTTGCTGGTGTGCAAGTAAATAATTCTTTGGTTATTTTGGAAATAATTTCATATTTTAGGAGTGATCCATTCACTCTCATTGATCTAGAGCTTCCAACAAATTCCTACATGATTGCATGCACCGATACTCAGGGTTTTGAAGAAGGAGAGAACTGTGCATCTACCATCTCGGTGGAGCACACTGGATCGGATATGGAATTTATTGTATAGGATATAATATTATTTGGATCTGATCTGATATTACTTGGTTCTAGGGTTCAAGATATTTCAGTACCGCTTGTAGCTGTTCTCATAAATTTCGGTGTGAACAAACAAGTACCAAAAATCTCTTTCAAAAGTTCTGTTGGGGATTTGATGTTAGTTTTCTCTCATGAGTTTGCTGATATTATATTTTCTAAATGTTTGGATATTTTGGAAATAATTTCAGGTTTTAGGAGTGATCCATTCACCCTCATTGATCTTGAGCTTCCAACAAATTTCTACATGATTGCATGCACCGATATTCAGAATTTTGAAGAAGGAAAAAATTGTGCATCTACAATCTCAGTGGAGCAAAATCTTGGATCTGATATGAAATTTATTGGATCTAATATGATGTTATTTGGAACTGATATGATATTACTTGGTTCAATATTTCAGGTTCATGATCCTTCAGAACTTCTTGTAGTTGTTCTCATAAATTTTGGTGTGAAGAAACAAGTACCGCAAGTCTCCTTCAAAATTGTTGTTGGGGATTTGATTTCATTCAACACCTTTGGATATGATATGGAATTATTTGGGTCTGATATGATATTATTTATATATGATCATATATTACTTGGTTCAATATTTTAGGTTCATGAGCTTTCAGTATTGCTTGTAGATGGTTTCATCAATGTTGGTGTGACAAATCAAGTACCGCAAGTCTCCTTCAAAATTGTTGCTGGGGATTTGATTTCACTTCTCAGTTTTGGATATAATTTATTTTCTGATATGATAATATGTGGTTCAGGTTTTAAGATTCAATAGCTTACAATATTTCTTGTAACATGTTTCATCAATTTTGGTGTGACAAATCAAGCACCGCAAGTCTCCTTCAATTTTGTTGTTGAGGATTCGATATTAGTTCTCTCTTATGAGTTTGATGATATTATATTTTGTGAATTATTGGATATTTATGAAGCTATATTAGATTATGGAGCTCAATAATTCACTCTCTACATTCCCAGGGCTTCTCTACCTTTGGTCACATGCTCATCTCCTCACAGAACTAGTAAAGAGGAAGACAGTCTGCTTCCGCTTAGACACTTGCTCCTAACACTTGGGGCTGATTTTACCACTCATGTTTTTTTGTTCAAGGCTGACATATATTAGCTTCTTGGGTATTCCTCACATGTTTCTAATTCCTAAGAACCTTTTCTCTCTCTTTAGATGATTTCAACTGCTCTACATGGGTCCAGTTTTCACCGTGCAGCTGTTTATATTTCTGATTCAGTTGAGAGCATTGTTCTTCTTCCAAAGAGGAAGATTCCTCCAAATATAAGCATGTTGATTGGATTCATGGGTTCACCTGCATAGAAGAACCAAGATACTTCTGTTGCATAGTAACAACAAAAAATTTCACAAGTTTTTTTCAAAATTTGTATTCCTGCTTATTTTGAGCGGGGGGGTTTCCCATGAGGTTTTTCCCTGTTTCCTCGGTTGTATTAAACAAAATTTCTTTTATTCGTGTCTCTTAGATTTTATTTGGGTGACCTATGGTCTTGTTACCAGGGTCCACAGTTGTCCAAGTTAGGATTCAAGGGGGGTTTTAGGATTATTAATCCTCCCTTGACCATACTGTATATTAGATTATTTTTTCTAACTTAGGAACCTTAATTAATTAATTGGGTCCACTAGCACCATTGGGTCCACTTGACCTAATGGGTCCACCTAGATTAGTTAATAGACTGTGGGGAACACTGCTATAGGTTAACTACCACTTACTACATGTGCATGCATCAGTTTGGGAGCCTCCTAGACTAATCCCTACATTTTAGGAGCCACTGGGAGTCCTGGCACCAACCTACTTTAGTTAGTTGGAGTTAGTACTAGTTAGTCTAAGTTAGCCCCCAGTTACTTTCAATTAGTTCACAATCAGTTATCTAACGCAAGCTTTGCATGGATAATAAATGGCTTCATGTGGAGTAGGTTCCTTTTCCCACCTACCACACTCAGTTGCACTGAGTTAACTAGTTGTCCTTGATTGTTTGAGTTGTTGGACATCTAGGAGTTGATCTGTTGGACTCCGACATTGATTGAGACACCATGAGTTAGATGGTAAGTTATCTATAGTCAAATCCAGTGGATAGATTTGAATTTCATGTCATGCATTCGAATTCTTTTCCTATGTAAACTATTGTAACACCGGATTTTATTATTGTGAATGATAGTGTAAATTCCTGAGCAATACTTGTCAGTTTCCTGTGTGGTTTGTTTTGTTCAGTTTGTATATTCATTATCCATTATTTTTCTGCAAACATTATTAGAACTATCTTCTTGAAGATCTAAATGGCATTCAAATTCTAATAAGGTGATCTCTATTAGGAATATTTCAACAATGCAGTTGAAGAAGTTTTGTAGGAAAGGTTGCAAGTTGTATACAGCTCATGTGTTGGAGGCAACAGAGAATGAAACTCCTAATTTGGAGGAATTTCATGTGTTGTAGGAATTCAAGGATGTTTTTCCTGATGAAATTCTAGGGCTTCCTCCAAATAGGGACATTTATTTCACAACTGAACTTATTCCAGGAGCAGCACCAGTGTCTGAGACACCCTACAGGATGAGTACACTAGAAATTCTAGAGCTGATGATGCAACTGCAAGAGTTGTTGGAGAAGGAGTATATCAAGCCGAGTGTGTCTCTTTATGGAGCACCAATTTTGTCTGTGAAAAACAAAGATGGTACACTCAAGCTGTGTATTGATTACAGACAATTGAACAAGATCAATGTGAAGAATAAATACCCTTTTCCTAGAATTGATGACCTCTTTGATCAAATGAGAGGAGCAAAGGTATTTTCCAAGATTGACTTGAGGTCTGGTTACCACCAGGTAAGAATCAAGGATGAAGACACTCATAAGAAAACCTTCAAAACAAGGTATGGACATTATGATTTTGTGGTTGTACCATTTGGTCTCACAAATGCACCACCTACATTTATGTGCCTTATTAATAGTGTTTTCAACAAGTATTTGGAAAAGTTTGTTCTTGTTTTTCTTGATGAAATTCTTATTTATTCTAAGAATGAGGAAGAACATGAAGAACATATAAGATTGACTTTGTAATTTCTAAGGGAGCATAATTTGTATGCAAAGTTGAGAAAGTGTGACTTCTATAAAGATAGGATTCATTATTTGGGTCACATTATCTCAGATGAGAGTATATTTGTGGACCCTGAAAAGATTGAGGACATTATGGGTTGGCCTTCCCCAAGAAATGTTGCAAATATAAGATCTTTTATGGGCCTTGCAGGATACTATAGGAGATTCATTGAGGGATTCTCCAAGGTTGCACATTCAATCACTTCTTTGCAAAAGAAGGGGATAAATTTTGAATGGACACCAAGGTGTGAGGAAAGATTCCAATAGTTGAAGAATATTCTCACAAGTTCACCCATTTTGAAAATTCCAGACCCATGAAAATATTTTGCGGTGTGTGCTAATGCATGTGGTCAAGGAGTTGGAGTAGTTCTTATGCAAGAAAACCACGTGGTATGATATGATTCAAGGAAGTTTAAGAATCATGAGAAGAACTATTCCACTCATGATTTAGAACTTGCAGCCATAGTATATTCTCTCAAGATGTGGAGGAATTACTTAGAGGGAAGAAAATTGAGTTAAGGAAAGACCACTATGGTCTGAAATATTTTTTTGATCATCCAACTCTAAATGTTAGGAAAGATAGATGCCTGGATTTATTGTGTGAGTTTAATTTTGAAATCAAACACATAAAAGGAAAAGAAAAAAATGTGGCTGATGCACTTAGCAGGAAGGTGCATGAAATGCACTTGGAATCTCTTAGTATTTGCCAATCAGATTTGAGTCAACAGATTCTTAATCATATTGTTGAAGATTAAATGTATGTGCAGATCAAGGACAAATTGCAGCAGCAAAGTCTTGAGAAGAGGTATGAGGGATATAAATTAGAAGCAGATGGACTTCTTACTTATAAAAACATAATTTATATTCCAAATGTAGCATATTTGAGGAGATTTGTTATGGATGAGATCCATCAAGCTCCATATTATGGTCACCCAAGATATTAGAAGAAAATTGCTACAACCAGAAAGCCATATTTTTGGCCAGGAATGAAGAAGGACATTGCTGACTATATTTCAAGGTGCATGAAATGTCAGTAGGTAAAGTTTGACCATCAACACCAGTAGGTTTGTTGTAGAATTTTCCAGTTCTAGAATGGAAATGGGAAGTTAATTCCATGGATTTTATTACAGGGTTACCAATGACCTGGAGGCAACATGATTCCATCATGGTTGTGGTGGACAAGTTGAAAAAGGAAGCACATTTTATACTGGTTAATTCTACACATAAGATTGATGATATTGCAAAAATATTCATGAAGGATATTTTCAGATTGCATGGATTTCCTAAGGCAATAGTTTCTGACAGGGATTCCAAGTTCACTTCCAATTTTCAGAAGGGTCTGTTTGCAGATTTGGGTACAAAGCTGAGCTTCAGCACTACCTACCATCCTCATACTGATGGTCAGACAAGAGAGTGAATCACATGCTTGAAGACATGTGTTGCATGTATGTGATGTACAAACAAACCAAGTGGGAAGATTATTTACACTTGGTAGAATTTTCCTATAATAATGGGCAGCAAGCATCCTTGGGGATGAGTCCATATGAAGCTTTGTATGGAAGAAGGTGTAGGACACCAGTGACATGGGATAATCCAGTGAACAAGATTGTGCTTGGTCCATAATTTCTCAAGGAAATGGAGCAAGAGGTTGCAAAGATCAGGAAGAACCTGAAGGCAGCCCATGATAGACAAAAAAACTATGCAAACAAGCATAGAGTGCATAGAGAGTTCATTGTTGGGGATAATGTTTACCTCAAAGTGAAGGAAAAGAAGAGTTCCTTGAATATTGGAAGTTGTGCCAAGCTGTCACCTAGATATTCTGGTTTGTTTGAAGTGCTTAAAATAATAGGGTCATTTGCATATAGACTCGCATTTCCTGCTAGCACTAGAGCTCATACATTTTTTCATGTTTCTTTGATTAAGAAATATGTACATAGACCTAACCATGTGATTGATTGGGATGTGATCTAGGTGGAACCTGAGGGAGAGTTCCAAACCAAGCCTTTGCGCATCCTCGAGAGGAAGGTCACCATGCTTCGGAATCGAGCCATAGGACAGGTAAAGGTGTAATGGGAGCACTATGGTCCTGAGGAGGCTACTTGGGAGTTGGAGGATTCCATGTGATTGGCACGTCCATTTTTGTTCAATTTTGCAAAACACTGAGGTGGTTCCAGTGTAGCATTTTTTTCAATTTTGTAAAGCACTCTAGACAGTGTTGTTGTAAGGGGGAGGGGAATGTAACACCGCGGTTTTGACCCCATGGCATTAATATTGTACATGATGTATGTATTATATTCAAATCATGGAAAGGAGCTTAAGGCCAAGGCCCTACCATTGATTAATGTTTGTGGATAGGTGATCAAGGTTGATACCTATGGTTTTGGTGCTAAGTTAAGCACAATTTTTTTTTATTATCATGTAAATACACACAATTTGATGAAATGCTACAGGTAGCTATAGAACTGCAACGTGAAAGAGATGGGGGCATGATTTCACAGAGGAATAGGGAGGGGGTTAAACCAACAGATTCTAGGTGAGTGATTGCAGGTTAAATCCTCACAAAAACCAATTTAACATTAGAGGAAATTTGAGGTCTAAAATGGGCCTCCTAAGGAAAATAATAAAATAATATTTATTAATTTTTGAGGAAGAAAGAAAAAAAATACTTTTTGGTTTGTATTTTCAACATATCTCCATGATTTTTAACTCAAATTTTGAATGGAATGGCTCGTTGGATGCAGAATTTAATTCCACATCCAACGAGTACCCACATGACATACTTTTGATGGACCCCACTACCCCAAAAATAAGAAATACCTGAAACAATGTGATGATGGAATCATCATTACGTTGTTTCAGGTATTTCTTGTTTTTGGGGTAACGAGGTCTGTTAAAAGTATTTTGTGTGTCCACTCATTGGATGCATAATTAAATTCCACATCCAATGATCCTTCCCGTTTGAAATTTGAGTAAAAACAAACGGAGATATATTGAAAAAACGAACAAAAAAAGTAGGTTTTTTATGACAAATGTGTCGAGTCAACCATTATGGTTGACTCATTTTATTGAAATTCTATTGGTTCTTGAATTGAAACTCATAATAATTTATTACTGACTCGTTCTCTTATAAGGCCCATTTTAGACCCCAAATTTCCTCTAATGTCAGCATAAAAAAACCTTCGTTGATTTGTTGCGCAAGTCGCCCAGGAGGACACAAGATGGAATAAATTATTTTTGGATAGAAATTTTGCACCCACTAGCTAATGTTAAACAACTACTAGTTAGACAATGAAATGAACTACCAACCATTGGATCTAGATCAACGCTGGACCTCAAATAAACTAAAGCAAATTTCGTAAAGCATCGCGCCCACCAAATTTTTCTTTTTTCTGCGCTAGTTCACTCACCAAAATTGTTGTGCATCATTGATTTGTTTGATGGTCTATATTTACCGTAGATCTATGTAAAAGTTATCCATTCTTAAAAACCTCCTACCATGGTTCGTCCCTATGCTCGTGCATTCAATTTTCTTGCAGGAAATTGGTTGAGGCAGTTAATGCCTTGGATAGAGCAAGTCTTAGAAGTCGATTTCATGACTAAACAATCTTGTAGTCTGCAGAGTGTAACAAAATCCAAATTAAAATATTAATCTAGGTTAATTAATGTAAATAAACTAAGAGGTGACCTGAAAATTCACCTCTCTTCCCCACTTACAGTATAAATTGTTGGGGCACCTATTATGTAATTCATCATCTACTTTTATTAAATATACATTCTACATTATGTTCTCTTACGTTCTCTATCCTTTCTCCCTCCCTTGTCCCTTTATTGGTATCAGAGCCTCTCGGCTCTCGACACTAGCCACCACTTGCATCCTCCACCACTCCCACCTCCATTGCATCCACCTCCTCCTTACCTTCCCCGCACTCACACTGCCTATCCATCCACGAGCTACCACTAGCTTCTTGCTTTGTACTCCATTCACCCTCCTTCTTTCCCTATCGACCTGCTCCATTCTCCCACCTCCCTCCCTCTCCACCTGCTCCACTCACCCTTCGTCCCATCCATGCATCTTGCTCCACTCGCCTTTCTTCCATATACAACACCACTATCCTTCATTCCATCTGCAACACCCCACCATTATACATCGCTACCACCTTCCATCTCTTCCTTCCCACTTCACATCGTTTCCTGCTCTCCACCTAGCTTCTTCACAACGCTTCCCATCCCCAACTCTCATCCACACGGCTGCACTCAATGAAACAACACTGACCTCATCCCCTTGCTCGACTCCCTCACTGGATCTTCCTCTCATCACCATTCTTCCTTGTGCACCAGCCCCTACGACCTCCCATTCCATGCACCTACAGCTCTCCCTCCACCTTCTCCCTTCTCTGCCTACGCAGGTCACCTCCTCTTTGTTCACTCTAGTCTCTGTGCATGCCCATCTTTCCCGACCTCTCTACCACCTTGCATTATCTGTCGCGTCCCTGCCCACTCCATTCGCACACACTCCTGGTCACTCAACTAACCACTCTATTGGTCACCAACCCCTAAGACATTCTCCAACACACCTCCCGTGTTGGTCCCTCCTTCCCACCATCTCCTTGCCCCCCTTTCATGAAATCCTTGCCAAAAAATTTATAATATAATAATAAAATTTTAATATTAATAATACATTTTATTATTATCATTACAATTTAAAAAAAAACTATATAATAATAATAATTATTATTATTATTATTATTATTTTAAAAAATGTGGCGAGCTAGCTTCGTACATTGAATAAAAAGAAATCCACGTTTAGCACCGAGAAAATTCTAGCAATCACTAGATCAATAAACTCTCAGTTCGATCAAATCAATGAGAAAATTAACAAGACATGCGAGGAACTCCACACAAAAATCAAACAGACGAGCGACAATTTGACATCAAATTGGACACAAATTACGTCACGAATAGAGAATAGTTTTCTCACTCTACAAGAAGACCAAAAGAAAAATCAGGAAGTTTTAACCGCCATCTTGGACAAATTACAAATGTCAAATCACCCGCAACCAAGCTCTCCCAGAACTCTGGAGCATCCAGACTCTATTCAACATGTCGTCCTCAAACTCATATACACAAGGACGCCAAATATGAGTAAAAGTTGAGTTACCCAAATACGACGGAGATGAACAACAATGCATAGCATGGATTAACAAAGCCAAGGAATACCTAGACATCCACAACATCCATTACGATGACGAGAAAACTAAATATGCTTCCATGCATCTAGAAGGAAGCGCTTACAACTGGTACTTATGGTGGAAGAATACTGCAAGAATATGTTCTCACAACTGGGTTAGCTTTAGGAACGACCTCATCAAAAGATTCCAAGGCATTGAAGGAAAAGACTTCTTTTCCAAAATCACAAGGTTACAACAAAGAAACAGTGTCGATGAGTACACTTTTGAATGGGAAGCGCTATCAACTCGAGTTCCAAAGGTAATCGATGACCAATGACCACAGACCTACATACACGATCTAAAACAACACATCCGTGATGAACTAGAGTTACACAACATCTCTACCATGGAGGAAGCACGATGTAAAGCCAGGATTATTGAAAGAAAATCTGTTCATACAAATGTTGACCAAGACAACTCCAAAAAGAACCCCCTCCAATCAGCATACACAGGAAATCCAATATGTACACCACCTCAACTTAGGGAAGGAACAAAGCCTAGTTTAGAGGCCCAGAGAATAAAGGAAGGGAAATGTAAGTTCTGTGGAGACAAATGGGATCCTAAGCACAGATGCTTACAAAAGAAGTTGTATACGTGTGAAGCAGAGTTGGAAGACAATGAACCAATTGAGAATTATGTGAATAGCCTATAAGACTACCACTCAGGAATAAAGGACAACTCCCCACAAATATCATTAGCCGCTATTACCAGAATCTCCCAACCACAAACATTGAATATTAAAGGACATATAAAAAATAATAGTGTCATATTTCTCATCAACTCTGGCAGCACCCATAACTTCGTTAATTTCAACCTTCCTAAAGTATTTAACCTATTTATTCGGCCAGTACCTAACATGAAGGTTATGGTAGCATATGGCAAGAAGATTGACAATGTGGGAAAATGGTACAAGGTTAAGTTACAAATGCAAGAATATAACTTAGACTCAAATTTCTTTGCGGTACCATTGGGAGGAATTGACGTAGTATTAGGAATACAATGGTTAGAAACCTTGGTTACATGCTCTGCAATTCACCAAGAAAATTTTATTGAATTCCATGCATTTGGGAAAACACACAAATTATACAGGTTTCAACCACCTCTAACACAATTGGTCACATCACATTTGATGGAAAAGATACGTTGGAAAGATGCACCAATGTACATACCTCAATGTCAAGAAATGGATATTCTAACAAATGAAGGAGATATGGACAAACAACCAGAGACACAAGAGATAATTTGGAAACATCACAAGGTGTTTCAAGAGTTACCTATGGCGCTCCCACCAAACAAAAAAACCAAACAAATAATCGAAATAGAACCAGGGACAAAAACTGCCAGTAACAACCTATACAAATATTCACATCAGAGACATTGCAATAGTTCACTTAGTCATTGTCGTCAAATAAGCTTTGAGGACAAAGCTTCCTTAAGGGGAAGGCAATGTAACAAAATCCAAATTTAAATATTAAGCTAGGTTAATTAATGTAAATAAACTAAGAGGTGACTTGAAAAGTCACCTCTCTTCCCCACTTATGGTATAAATTACCAGGGCACATATTATGTAATTCATCATCTACTTTTATTAAATATACATTCTACATTATGTTCTCTGTCCTTTCTCCCTCCCTTGTCCCTTCACAGAGGTTGTGTTCTTCCTTCTAAAGAAAGTAAAACCTGAGATTTGCATGCCCAGTATGCCAAACCAGTCTTCATCTGAACGTTGTGGTCATTCCATTTCATTCTACCATTTAAAGGATTGATTGTGCATTGTTTTTCACTCTCCTAAGTCATAGAGAATCTCTCTTATTCATGGTTGTGCACTATGGTTCACTGTTCAGAGTGTTCAACCCATCTACATTGTGTTGGAGAGTGGTCTGCAACTTGTTTTCTCTGTGTTACAGAGTGGTGTTTTGTTTGACAATTTTAAACCATGTGTTGCTATGTTTTCCCTGTGGTTTTGTTGTGATTTGCACCCTAGTTTGGGTCTGAACTGCATGCAAGGCTGAGGATTGGAAGAGAATAGGAATGGGCTTGATAAACCTAGTGCAGAGAGGAACCTCATGAAAAGGTAAGAGTAGCTGGTAAATCTTCAATGCATGACCTGAAGAGCACTGGAAGGGAAGGCATATCCCAAGGGACTGTGGAGCAGAGAAGGGGATGCTTCCTTGTGTTGGGTACATAGTTAATGTGGATCCCAAGACAGATAAAACTTGTGGATGTGTCCTTAGCGAATGAGCCACTATCTTAGTCACTCTACCTTTCCACTACCGTAGCATCTTGATAAACCCAATTGTATATTGGCTTGGTTGTGTCTTGTTTTGTTTTGGCCATGTATAATCCTTAGCTAGACAGCCTAAGAAACCCACTGTAAATGATGGCTTGGATGAGTGCATGGTAAACCCATTTGTGTCTCGACTGGTCCTTATTGTGAAATTTGGGTTGATTGTGAACAGTCTGATAAAATGAAATGTATGTTGGCTTGGCTGAGTAAGCCTGATAAACCCAACATTGTTTGGCTTGTAAGCCTGGAGCCTAATAAACCCAACTTGGTGTTGGCCTAGCTCGACAGTCTAATAAACCCAACTCGAGGTCAACCTTACTGTTTGTGATATGATCTGGCTGTGTGTAAGTCTAATGTTCCCTAGTTCCTTATGGAAATCATGCCCATCTCAAGGGTGGAAGTGGTGTTGAGAGATTAAGGAACACACTGGCCTATGGTTGGGTGGAACGTTTCATCCACATCACTAGTTGCATGAAAAAACCATCATCCAAGATAAGTATTCTTTGTCCTTCATGGTTATGCAATGTATTTGCTTATGAATGGACATGCTGAATAAGATGAATTGATTATGATGAATGCTTGTTATGCCATGTATTTTTCTATGAATTGTTATGTCATGTTGAATGCTTGTTGATGGTTAAGTAGAGGTTTACTTATGTATGTTTTCCTGCATTTTACTCTTATATATTCCTTTTGTTTTTGCAATACATTTTTCTTAAGTCCTTGGAGGATGGAATCCTATTACAAGGCCAAAATGCTTTTGACTTAGTGTTCCCGCCCCTTGAAATCCACCTGGGAGAGGCCGAAGGAGGAAAGGGGAAAAGAGCAGTTGAAACAAGGAAGAAGGATGGTTTTCTGATTCCCAACATCCTCTTGCGGAAGGTGAAAAGCGAAAAATGTGGAAGGCAGAGAAATGGTTGAACCTTTCCATCGATGGTTAAAGTTCCGATTCCCGAGTTCTGTGCAGAAGGAGGACAAATGGATGAACATTTCCGTCGAATGTTAAAGTTATGATTTTCGAGTTCCGACCGAAATTTGGAAAGAGGAAGTGTGGAAAGAGGAATAATGTATGAACCTTTCCGTCGAATGTTAAATTTCTGATTTCCGAGTTCCAAGTGGAAGGCAGAAAGCAGAAGTAGGAAAGGAGAAATAACGGGTGAACCTTTTCATCGAATGTTAAAGTTCTGATTCCCGAGTTTCGAGCATAAGGTAGAAAGAGGAAGTGCAGAAGGAAGAATAATGATTGAACCTATTCTCCACACATGGTGTTTCTGCTTCCTGAGCTCTGCATGCAGAAGGTGAAAAGCGAAAGTGCGGAGGGCAGAGTGCGGAAGAACAAGTTGAGTGCAAAAATGGTGTTTCCGGTCCCAGAAGGGATATGTGAAGGGAATAAATACTGTTACAGTGCTTTCTAATCCTGAGAATGAAGGTGGAAGAGTGTCTTAACACCCATGCCCTTTGTTTCAAAAGGAGAACAAGGGTTCTTGAAGTAAAAATTTTAATTAATCTGCATTATGGGGTATGGGGATGTTACATATCCTAGGAAAATGTGCATCTCTAAGGATACCACTAAGAACCAGACATGCACATACACCATAATACAAGTTCATTCATCCAAGGATAATCCAATTGCATAATTAATTATTTCCAATATGCGGATAACAAGTGAAATATGTAGGAATTAGCAAATATACATGCATTTCATAAGTATTTATCATTATCAAATAATAATTGAAAGCACATGTACATTAGTATGTATTAATCAGGCATGCTAAGTATGATGACAACAATAGTAGTTTATGCATTCACTTTAGTATAACAAACAACAAAGTTGTCACATGCCCCAATTTGCAAAACAATTTTATGTTATTGAGGAACATTATGTTATATTTTATGTTAAAGTTTGTAATTAATGACCAAGTGGGGTCAAGGATAATTTAATGTATTGTAGAATATTTTATTATTAAATAAATAAAGCATGAGACAACAGCTTAGGGAAGCTGTTAAATGAGTGTTTACTGGTCACTTGGTGGAGGAGACTGGTTTGAGAGCATATTGATACTAGGTTGAGAGCATATTGATAAGTGGCAGCATCCTCAAACTACTTCTAGCTGTTGCAGGTGGCAACTTCCCTATATTTGTGGTCAAGATTCCCCAAGAAAGTGGAATAGGAGTAGGTGGCTCATTAAGTAAAAACTGACCCAAAAGACCCAGGAATGATAATAAAACTTCCCATTGAAAATAGTTGAGGCTGCTCATTTTCGATTTGTGATCATTCTGAGTGAATGAAGTGCACATGTGAAATTCGATGGAGGGGACTAGCTGAAGTGAGTTTGAGGGGATAAGTGCTGAAGATTGAACTTGTGCAGCTATTATAAGCTGAAGTTCTTACTGCTGTAAGTAGGACTCAGTTACTGCCGAATACTCAGTAGAGTTGCAGAGGATCTCAAGACTACATCTCTCACCCAGTACTCTACCAAGAGGACCAGGAGACAGGCTCGGGGGTCCTGAGAAATTGCATACTAGCTTTTCTCCAGGAGTTGGTTGGGAGGAACAGTCTCCTTAAACTATTGTCACCTCATCTATTTGACAGATTCTAATTGTTTTAGGTTCTTTTATTATTTTATTTATTGTTCATAAAAGTTTAAGAATTTCTCATGATTAGTATATTGTTATATTATGGTTGTTAAGGATAAAAAAAGAACATTTGTTAATACTGTGAAAGTTAGTAACTAGTTAGATTAGGGTAAAGTAGTAGAGATAATGCTGAGTTATTTGATAGATAAGAAAATTACCCAAACTGTATTTTTCAACGCCTCTTACAAGGAAGTACTCTAGTATAGTAGGTATGCTTAATTCAGATCAGTAGATTTCAATAACATTGAATGCAGATGTAAATGATTACCTCTACGGGTTTTTATGTAATCAAATTGCATAATTTTAGTTGTGTTTGTACTGTCTATTGAAAATATCCAAAATATCTAATTACAAGTAAAGAATAAATTTAAATAATAAGTACTAGTATGTATAATATTTACATATTCAAAACTAGTAAAGTATATATTATAAATTCAATAAGTAAATTTTAAATAAATAGTATAAGAACAGTAAAATATTTAAGCTAGGTTTAACCCAGTAAACATTATTTTTAGGCTATCTAATCACCTAGTTAGTCATTCATTATAACTAGGTCTACTGTAGACAAAGAAATTACTAACGTTGTAAACCTTTAGAAATAGTTAAGGTTTATGGAAGATCTGTACTAACACCCTATGGTAAAATTCTATTTTGTAAATACAAAAGCTTAGCAAATATTATTTCAAAATTTTTTAGAAAATAAATGTAATTTCTTTTTCAATATCAGATTCAATCTTTTAAATAAATAAAAAATATACAGTATTATTGTTTTTATTGCTATCAAAATAATCCATAACCAAAGATTATCAACTCATAATCTTTTACAAGAAACAATAATTTCTTGCTTATCAAGTAAAACCTAAACCTTGAAAAAACTGGATTAAAATAATAATAACTAATACACAACTGGTACATAATTGTAAACCAAACATTGTACCATAAAATTCAACTATAAGCTATAAAACACAAGGTTTAGGCCTACGGCCTTTTCATTTAACTGTCAAGGCATAAAAGCATGTTTCAAAAATTACTTCTCAAAAAATACAGAACTCATAAAATTTAATTTAAGAAAATTTATCTGTTCACGACTACGAGAGCCTTTTCCAAATCGAGAATTGATATAAGCACGGCCATTCTTTCTCCTACGACGAGGAAGTTCCAAACCCTCGACACCATAACCAATAGTGAATAAGAACCAAATACTATGCACGCAACAACTCTTATCTACTGGTTATGGCCTTAAACATTCGTACAGAGTTTTAACTCTCACAGTGAAATGAACGTAAAGACAGTCAAACCCTCTTATCCTCTTCACAGTCGAAAACCACTTCACTCTGAGCAATAAACTACTTACTCAATCCTATTCACTAGCTCAGCAAAGTTGCAGAGGCATATGTGCAAATTTTAATGGAGGTTTGACAAAGAACATGGTGGCCACGAGCCTCCAGCTCAACCACTCCACCAACTAAACAATATAAGCTCAATTTTAGGGTTTTGACATTTTATATGGTGATTTCAAGCCAACAACAAACCGTAGCTCTCGTTGCCAACCACTTGTCGTCAAATTCTTTTCAAATGATGGGTATCAGACTATAGTAGGAATTCTCGATCAGATCCTGCATAAATCATTGAAGTGATTAAGTCAAATACTTTTTTTTTATTGCATTGTAATAATACCTTGCCATATTTCGTTTTCTTGGTTATAACCATAGGATAAATAAAGAACAGTTTTAAAACTTGCTCTTTATACTAATGCAAGTTGGAATAATTATATGCTAGCTATACTCTTCATAGTATTAACATTGTCTATACTTATATTGAAGTAAGACATCATTGAGAGGGATAAACTAATCCTCCCTAGAAGTACCTCACTTAAACCTTGGATTTGGAAAGTGATTTCTTTTACTATAGAGTTTTTTATGAAAAATTTAACTATAGTATAAGCAATTTACAAGGGTTTCTTTAGCACACACTATGATAATAATACTTTTACAAATTTTATTATATAACCATTGTAATTGAAAGTTCCTGTGAAAATAGGTTTTATACCAGAGAACTAGGTGAGAACACATGGTTAGAAAGTTTTCTAACGGAGATTTTTAAAGATTTAAAAAGAACTCAATAGTTATGAACATTACCTTAGACCAATCTCTACATAACATTACGTAGTTGGGATTACAAATATGTGCAACATATTTTTCCTGTTTATAAAAATGTTAGATCCTTATGTTCCTATGGACAGAATTAGAATTGTTCTTAAACGTTTTCAAATAGAAATATATAAGCATATACTTGAATAATACAAGAAGGAAGAATTAACTGGATCGCATTTTGGTGGTAAACTTAACTACACATAACCCATATTTTCACAGTTTCGTTTTACCATTCTTATGCAGTTTGATAACAATAGCAATATCAACATTACCTCTACTAGGGTCAAGCTCCAAACAAACATTTTATTTACTAGCATTTTATCCTATGTTAGTGGAGTATCATTCATGATCTGAATTTTTACTGGAACAAACTTCTTACTTGTTAGAACCTGTAAAAGAACAATTTTTTCCATTGCGTTAGCTGTAAGCTAAGTAAGCCCCGATCTTATCTAAGATTTTCCCTGCTTGACAAAAGAAGACAAAAAAACACACTAAGCATTGGATTAAGATGCGGTATTCTTTTCTCACCTTCTGAAAAACATAAAATGCTATGTTTAACTTTTCTAACATAGTACTTGAAGATAAACTAATAACTTATATAGAATCAAAGAAAAGAAATGCTTTGATGTTATTTTTAACTGTTTAAGTATCCGCTAACAATTTTGGTTCATTGGCATTATCAACCTTCACATTTTATGTTACATGAAAAATTTTAAATTTTTAAGAATTTTTGGGTTATTACAAACGTGCTTGTAACCAAGCATTTACCAAACAATTTTCCTCAACTTTGAAAGCAAGATGCATGTGTTTATTAGTAACAATATCATAAATAGTATGCAGTACTAGACATAACCATCATTAACAATGTCCTTCCAATTCATACCAACAAAGGATAGTTACCATCTAACTGATGTTTGCAAGTCATTTCACAGGGTTCAATGGATTAAAGTGCAAGGGAAGGTACACCTCAGTAAAAGGGAGGAACAAAAAAAATAGGGTGCATAATTTTAGGGCACGCAAAATTTAGCATAAGAAATTTTATGGCGTGGAATTTTAAGGCCCAAAATTTTAGGAGATGGAAATTTTTGGAGGCCCCAAAATGGCCAAATATTTTATTTTATGATATTTTTATAAATTTTGTAGACCTAAAACTAAGCTAGAACTAACCCTATAAACTAGGTTTTGAAAATAAAATTGGTTGAGAGCCAATGGAAACCCTACACTAACACAATCCTTCCCCAACCTAGCACTTCTAAGGAGAAAGGATAACCTAGTGAGGAAGAGTCTTAAGTTAAGAAACTAGCCTACAAAAACTAACGAGAAACCATAGGGCACCCTCACAAGGAAACGTGTCGATCTTTTCTAAGGTGATAAGAAGGAAGGTAATGGCCTATTCTAGGGAAAAGTGCAGCTCTAAGACTACCACTAAGATTCATACATGCATATCCACCAACATCCAAGCAAAAATGTAAGAAGCCTAACCTCATTGTGCTTGTGTTCATCCAACAAATCGAAGCATCACCAAAAGTAGAGATTCACTAAAGGATTACCAGAAAAATAGCTTGCATTAACCAGAAAACTTCCTCAAGAGGAGCACATCCATCCAAAGAAACCCTAACAAGGGTAAAACAAGTACACTGGTGTATTATCACATAAGATTTTGATTTGAAAATGAAAGCGAGGAGATCTATTTATATGATCTCACACTCTCTTTTATGCATAAAAATATAGGCTTACATTCCTTAAAATAAGTAAATTTGTAATTATTAAATGCCAACTAAAAATTAAAAATAAATAATAAAATATAGCGTAAGGTAGGATTAAAGTATACTACGTGAGGTATTTGCGTCCCCAGGTGCCAAAACACACTCAAATAAGCAAATCGCTTGGAACGAAAGGCTGTAGTGAGCTAGAGGGAGGGCATTATGCCCCATCTAACCCCTAGAATACTGTAAAATACCCCAACACCATCCTCAAAGCATGAAAATGGAAATAAGGCCACGGAGAGAAAGGACCCACTGAGTGAAGGGTCAGAATGGTGTACAAAGTGGATGCGAGTGTCTTGTAGTTGAACCAGAGGCCACTAGAGGGCGCAAGCAGGAAATGGAACCATGAGACCCAATGGTCACCCCTTAGGGGCCCCAGACATCAACCTTCGGGTTAAAATCCTCTTTAAAGGGTAATCAACAATGCCATTAGTCCATAGTACCTTTAAAGAAGGACCAAAGGGTCCATCCATGACCACTATTGCTTAATAAAATCCATCTTGGTCAAAAAATTGACCCTCTCTTCCTAGGGCACACCTAAAGGTGTGCTAGGTACAAGTGTAGCGTAACAGTACCTCTTTTATGTGTTCTTCTTCATATGTGCATGATTTATGTTTCATGTTCTTTTAAAAATTCAATCCCTGATAAGTCATCTAAATGAAACATCTTGATCACATAGTATCAGAGCAGGATTGTATGACATTGGATTGTGAGTGTGAATGATAAACAAGGTCAAACTCAATAGAGGAGAATGTGAATTAGTTCCTTATGATCTTAATATTGGACATGCACAATGAAATAAGAAGATGTTCACATAGAACTTGAGAAATCTTTTCACAAAGCCTTCCACCAAATGGAAGAATGGGTAGAACAATTATTTGCATATTATGAAGAGAAGGTAATAGAGAAGAAGAAAAGGAAGAAGGTAAAAGAAAAGGATGAAGCTTCAGTAAATCACGAAGATGGAGAAGAGCCTCTAGAGCTTCCATCTCCATCCTCAAATTTAATCTCTCTTTTTTCCTTCTTCTTTCATCATTCATGAAACATTTACAAAATTGAACAGTAAGACAATATTGGTTCCAAGTGCACCATGATGGATTACTATCATGAAAAATAAGATGCTATCTATTTTTCAAGAATTAAAATACATGTATCTTTTTTTTCAAATGACCAAATTGAAATTGAAACGGACAATCGTTTTGAGAACAATTTCATTCAAAATATGTTTCCCAATAAACCTATTGAACGGTTTGTATTTGGTGAAGAAGTCAAAATGGCCATTCTTTCCAGGTATGTCTCAGCATCATTGACACTGTGTAAGGTGTTCAAGAATTCATAACTTAACTATGTTTTCATTAATGTAAAACATTTCCATTGTTCTGGTTGGTGACGGAGATGGATTGTTCTGTGCAATTTCCATTGTTCTGGATGGTGACGGAGATGGATTGTTCTGTGCAATTTGTCATGAAAACATTTCCATTGGAGAACATGTCAATCAATTGCCATGCAACCATTATTTTCATTATAGTTGCACCATTAAATGGTTTCTTCTTCAACTTTCTTGCCCTGTATGCAGATATGATTTTCCGTAACCCTGAGGCTCTCTCTTCCTTTGTAACAGGTTATTTTATCCTTGTAAATAACCGGTTTTTTTATGTTTTTTAAGATGGATCTATCATTAATCTATTTTATATCAAGCGTTTAAATTTTTTAAATGATTATGGTATTGTTAGATGAATTCTTAATACTTTTATAATTGTAATAAAATTTTATTTATCTCATGCTTCCAATTTTATTAATCCCATGCTTCCATGGGTACATGAGAAGGTTTTCTCATTAACCTAGTATATGCATTAATTAGTAACTAGTTTTGCTAAACTGAAGAAGACAAGTGGATGGTTTAAGATGGATGACAAAAATTAAAAATTAATGTTTTTAAATATTACAGGGACAACATGGTAGATTCATAAAACTTTTTTTTAGTGTTTTTTATATAAACATATTAGACTATTTTATTATTTTTCATCATAATATTTTCCATTTTTTATTTTTCATTTTTTATTTAATTTCAAATATGCCCAAAGTGGCGGCTGAGACAAAACAACGTCGACTAACCATCCATGCTTGATATGGTTTGGTTGAACCGCACAAATTTAAGGAAATTTTTTTTTGCTAGAGATAAGGCAATCATAGTGCCCAAAATTTCAAATGGTTTATGCTTTTGTTTTTGTGAGGGATAAGCCAATCAACTGTTCACATGAAGAGAATTAGCACATAGACAGGTCCCACCTCATCTCTATGTTACTTAATCAATGTCCATGCAACAAGATACTTTTATTACGGTAGTAGTTAATAATCACATAAAATGTGCACTTTTGAAACTAAATAAATGGTTGTCTTTTTATTTTTATAAACTTTTAGTAAAACAAAATGTCTCTCCCCTATCATGATAGTGCACAAGTTATGTTTTTAAAATTCATTGAAACAATATTTTGTTATAAGATTATATTTATTTTATTAAGATACAGAAAACCATATAAAATTTACAAATTTATGCTTTATAAGAAAAGGATGGATGAATATAAAACTAATATAGTCACTTAACTTGTGCTTAATGTATAAGATTATATTTATTTTATTAAGATACAGAAAACCATATAAAATTTACAAATTTATGCTTTATAAGAAGAGGATGGATGAATATAAAACTAATATAGTCACTTAACTTGTGCTTAATGAACTTCGATAGGTCACGGGCTAAGTGTTATAAATATGTTATCTTCTACTTGTTCTCTATGCATTGTCTATACCTCACCTACATGTTATCACTAGCTTTCTTCTAGTTAAACCATGCATCAACTACCAGTTATCCATGCATCAACAACCAATTACTTTTGATATTGTTTTTTCTATTATAATTGTTTATTTTGAATTTGGAACCACTAGCATAAAACAATACATTTGTTTCCCCTTCATGCAATCTATGAAAATTGTAGATTCTAGTCCACTCCAAATTCTAAGTCTATCATTGTAAATAGCAGTGTTATTTGTTCAAACTCACTAGCATAGATCCATCTTAAACCCATATCTATTAAGCACCAAGAGGGATCCAATGTATTGAAGTTTAATTATTTTCTTTAAGTGTAAAAAATCTAAGATTAAAAAATTTACACTTCAAGAAATTGGATTAGTATCCTTCCTTAATAGATTTTGGTTTACATAGATCCATGTTGGTTTTAAATTTTACATTGATAGTTGTTTATATCTTAGAATTTGGGGTGAACTAGTACCTATGTTTTTCCTTTATTGCATGAGGATGAGACAAGTGTACTATCCAAATTGATTTCATGGCAATTTTGCTAATTTCAAAATAAAAAATCCTAGATTACACGAGGATGAGACAAGTGTATTGTCTATCTTCATTTTAAGGCACTTGTTCTAATTTCAAAATAAAAATTATATATAAAAAACTAGTAATGCATGAATAACTTAACTTGTGACCTGTCAATGTGCCTCACCCACAATTTAAGTGGTTGTGCTAGTTTATTTTATTTTAAGAACCCACATAAATTTTATTTAATTTTTGTTTTTAATAAGTTATGAGCTATATGAGTTTTTTTAATTACATTTTATTTTCACTGCAATAATGATTATAATTTTTATTCTTTATATGTTTTAAAAATCAATATGAATATCTTTTAATTAAATCATCATTCTAATTCTTTTTTCTTGAAAAATATGAATAATCTAGTGTTCATAGTATATTAAACTTATATCTTTAAAATATGACTATAATTATACTAGCACACCAACATATTTTGTCGTTGGATCACGTTGATAGGGATCAAATGGTTGAGAGATGGTTATGGAATGGAAGAAAGTTTGGATTTTTTTTTCTTCATCATATTCTTCTAGCTAAACGGGTTCAACTGTGAGTTATCCATGCCTAGCTACATGTTATGATCGGAATTCTTCCTGGTATCCATTTACCAACTATCAATTATTTATTATATTCTTTTTTTATTTCACATTCATCAACGATGAGTTAGCCATGCATTGCTACCAATTATCCATTCATCAACTAGCTACCAATTATTTTTTATAATTGTTTATTTCGAAATTTGAACGATTTCCATAGAATCAATATCAACAGTACACTTGTCTCATCCTCGTTCGTAGATGAAAATGCATAGGCCTCTTCCACCCCAAATCTCAAATAAAAACACATATCGAAGTAAATATAGAAGTTGATGTATATTATTTTGGATACCACTTTTGGAGAGGGATTTGAAATCCTATATTTGGAAAATATTGGTGAGGGATCATCTGAGTGTTAGATTAGATGACTCCAACTTAAACTTTGTATTGTCTTTATAATGTGGAGAGGAAATTAATAGCCATTCGTAGGATTCCACCAAGGTGACTTATTGTGGGATTACGAATTATACCTAAGACATATAATGCACCTCCATTTAGGAGTCTCTTGGATTTAATTGCTTTGGGTGTCTCTTCTCAGTGAGGCCATTATACCTACTATGTTTCATACCTTCACTCAAGTTGTACCTCCAATGGATTTCATCACCCTACGAGGAGGCTTCTTTGGAAGGGCTAGTTATCATTTTTTTTTTTGTCCATAGTGTGTCATAAAGGAATTTTAAATTTTAATGTATTTTCACACCGTAATAAAGCCTTCAAAATAATTAATCCATATAAATCCTAACCCTTATGTACCTTAAAACCTTCCCTTGTAACCATTAAATCCAAATTTGTAACCCCAGTAAAGTCTAAACCACAAAACCCCTAGAACCTTACTATAATGACATTTTAATCCTAAATACAAACATATATGATATATTTCCTAACCTATCTAACCATTTTACTCTTATAACACATCATACTTAATCCTTGTAAAATATTACCCATGACACATATTAACCTATAAACTGAATACCTTAAACTTCATTACTACCAACACATAACCCTTATACCCATAAACACTACTCTTATAAGCCTGGATGTAACTCACTAAATTTATCACTGACCTGTTATTAACTTCTTAGAATTATTAACTACCACAGCTATAAATTATAAGACATATAATCATTAAACCCTATAACACTAACTCATATTATCCTAAATCCTTCAAATTATTATCATTACTACTAACCCCTAACTTCTTTAACACTTGTAATCATTATCCCCTATGCCACTTAGCTAATAAAACTTATAGCTCCTCTTTCCTATAACCCTTAATAAAATCCCTAACTCCTAGCATATATCATATTTACATTGTGTCCCATAATCTAAGCACTAGATACCTAACCCCTATATCCTATAACCCATAATTCACAACCACAAATACATATAGTCCATAATATATAACCTATAAACCCTAACGCATGTGATACTCACTCCCAATCCTTGGGACTTCTAACCCACATATAAATAAGTTTCTACAACATTAACTCATATTTCATGGAATAATTGATCCCTATTACATAATCAAACATAACTTTTATAATGCGTTTAAACCCTTAATAATATAATATATTACCCTTTATTTATCAAAAGTAAAACTCCTAAAGTATAATGGTAATCTACGTATAATTTCTAAACCTTATCAACATTATAACCTTACATACATAACAATTATAATCCATAACCATGGATAACACTTACAAAGTCTAATATAACTCATGTTTTATATCTTTTAAACCCCAACACCTATAACCGTAATCTATAAGACTTATAATCCTAACTATACATAACCCTTTCCCCTATAAATCTTCATCCCTATTTCCCCTAACCATTATTTCCTAAATCTATATAGGGTGACATAATGAATGTAGGTGTATATTTGGTGAGAAATGGAGCACAAAATTTGTAGACGAAAGGATTTCAGACAAACTTTTAAAGTTTTTCTGTTGTAATATATAATATTTTCAGTCACAAACATGGCTAAAACTTTCATTTCGATTTTTTTTCGACTAAATTATATAGTTAACAGTACCCTAGAAACCGATTCAGGAGACTTGGTAGACAGGAAAATTTTTGTGCGATTATATTTATGGAGTACTTTTTCGACCAAAACGTTTTTCAACCAAATAATTATTTATATATATAAACAATTGGTGTTCCTATTGTTCATTAGGAACTATGTGGAAACCCTTTTGGCACACTTATGGAAACCTCTGTCAACATTTCTTCAACACCTAGCCATGACTTCCACACCTCGAGCCACCCTAGCCATACATCTAACCATCCATCTGCGACATAGTTTTCTATCGTTCTACTACACCTCATTTTCCACCCTGCATGTTTGATTATTTCAGTTGTCAAGTAGGTTGTAGCTCTGCAGCAGTCATTCCAGTCATCGAGAAGGTTGTGGCTCTGTAGTGTTCATGGTCATGGTTCCTGTTGTTACATATGTGGTGGTCAGGATCATTGATCCTACTTGTTGCAGTCTTGGTTGCTTATGTGGAAGTTTGAAAACAACACATAATTTCTATGCCTCTTCATTATTCCTTCATGGAACTCTGGTTATCAGTTCTATCATTTATATCCTCTTACCGAATGTATGCTTGTTGCTTGCTTGTTGTAGATGGGGCTTTAGGTTAGTTCCCCGTTTAAACATATTATATGTTTTCTCCCACTTTAGTCTTCTATTCAAGTATATTTTACATGTTTTGTATCCATAGATGAGATGAGTCATTTATTTGAATTCAGGTTTCATGGTTGCTTCTCCTTCTAAAATAATATATTGAAGCTTGACTTTTGTCTTGGGTCGTCTTTTAAGGGCCATGGTTATGTCATGTTGTCAAGGTTTGCAGGATTTATTAAGGTGTATATATAACATATACATGATTTCTGTTTGATATAATGCAGAAATATATTCGTAATGTTTTTCTATATCTAGATATCTTGTTTTAACAACTCATATGTTGTAGGATCTGATCCACATTTATTGGATATAGCTTATCTTATCTCTTTGCTATATATGTAACCTTTAATCCTTAATAAAATTGAGTTGAGTGTTTCTCCTCCTGTCTGTCTAAGCAAGACTTTGTGCTCTGCTGGTTTCCTCCTTGGTTTTTCTAATTTGGTGTCAGAGCCAAGTTGTGGGTTGTTGTGAGGGAACTAGAAATTTGTTGAAGAAGGTGTTATGTGAGATCCATTGTTTGTCTGTTAAGGAGAAGCTAAAAGTTAAAATATTGAGTCCTGGGCGTGAGTATGGATGCCTAAGATCTGCAACTCAGCCTAATCATTTCAAAAGAAATTGTTGGCGGAGAGAACATTTCCACGTGATAAGACGAGATCACAGTATAAAAAAATTTGTTACAGAGCTAAGGAGAAATCGCTAAGGTCTAAATTATTTTCTTTTTACACTTTTGTTTTCCTCACATGTAAATTTGTTTTTTTACTCTCCGCATAAATTTATATCGAAGCAAGCAAAGTGAATTCATAAATTTGTTAAGCAGCTTAAATTTGAGCCACCAGAAGAGAGCTCACGTGAATGTATATAGGGTGAATATTTTTTTGCAGCATGTAATTCTTTTGCCACATGAATTTTTTGATCTCAATACTGAAAACAAGGCCGTGCTTGACATCAAAATTGAGGGAAGAAAAAGTGGAAGACATGAAGAGAGCTCAACCTCTAAATTTATTTATTTTTTCCTCACGATTTCGGCAGGCACATGTGGTGAAAGAGGAGTTTGTATTATCAGCGCCTACAATGGGAAGAGACAAAGCATCGGTGGCATTGTCTACATAAGGATCTTGTGCACTGACATCACCTATCCACCAGAGAGAAGAAGTTTCGGTGGGTCCTCCCTTAAACCATTTTTTTGTCGGCGTCCAAGAAGGCCAAGGAAAAGAGCACCAATTATTTGTCTGCAATTTGTTAAGATATTCCCATCTGGTTGAAATTATTTATCGTTAAGTTCTGTGAAAATGGTGGACATGTCTCTTGCCGACTTATATATTATTGAAGCATCAAAATTGAATGGGGAGAATTATGTAAATTGGAAATTCAAGCTAATTATTGTACTTGAATCTCTCGATCTGTGGCCAATAGTGAAAGGGGATGAAAAAAAGCCCACATATATTTTGTCAATCTCATATTGGAATTCACGAGAAACCCAAGCAAAGGTGTTGATTCGTATGTTTGTAAAATACAACATAATACCTCACATCAAAAATTGCAAGATGTCCAAATACACATGGAACAAAATCAAAGGTTTGTATGAGACATCTGACTCTAATAGAATTTTGTTTTTAAAGACCAAATTATTTTCTATCAATATGGATGTGAATGAAACTATGAATAAATAGCTCTCCCGCATCAAAGACTTCAGAGATAACCTAGGTGACATAGATGAAGAAGTATCTAGTATTGGTCTGGTACCTATCACATTAAAAGGTCTTTTTCCATATTGCAAAGTGTTCATCTCAGCTCTTGCAACAAGACATACCCCTCCTGCATTTACAAATCTCGACGGAATCCTAATACAAAAAGAAGAGCAAATGATGATTTATGAGCCGGAATCTCAGTCTGCAGATCAGGCACTAATGGAAAGAGGAAGACACCCACATAGACGGAATCACTAGAATTCACACAGAGGAAAGTTTTTTGCAAGACACAGAGGTATGCCACGCAATGACTCTAGTGCTAATAAAGATGTTGTATGCCATTATTGTGGAAAATTAGGTCACATAGCTACAGATTGTTTTAAAAAGATAAATAATTATTCCAATAACAGATACAAAAAACATAATGGATATTATATTAGAAAAGACACCCCGGATGTCAATGGATTTAAAAACCTAAGACTATTTATATCTGAACATGATTTGTCTGCTGAGACAGATGATGAAAATGCATGGTTCATAGATTCGGCTGCATCTACCCATATGTCCTGTAATAGGGATTGGTATGATGAGTATTGTGAAAAGTATGATGGCACACACTTCTATCTAGGTGATAACAAGTCTCACAAAGTCCTAGTTTATGGAGTAATAATTGTTAACCTACCTGATGGACAATTTAAACAGATAAATAATGTGGTTTATGTCCTAGGCATAAAAAAGAATCTAATATCTATTTTTTCTATCATTGATAATGATATTAAAGTTGATTTTGATCAATATAAGTTCCATGTCAAATATGTCTAAGATTATTATAGGGTTATAGGGACAGGATCCATACTTGGTGGATTGTACAAGATGGATGCAATTAAGGAAAACCATTGGGCACTAGTAGCATTAGCTATTTCAGATGTCGAATTATGGCATCAAAGGTATGGACACCTCAATCACATTGATCTCATGTTCTTACAGGAAAATTCTATGGTTGAGGGTCTTCCTGTCATAAAAAATGATCATATTGAATGTGTTGCATGTGCAGTTGGAAAACATCACAACAATGAATTTCCTAACCATAAAGAGAAGAGATAGACTGAACTCCATGAACTAATACACAGTGATGTATGTGGACCTATGCAAACCAGATCACTTGGTGGTGCATGGTATTTTCTGATATTTTTTTATGACAGATCCAGGTTCACATGGGATTACTTCATCAGATGGAAAAGCGATGTCTTAGAATAATTCAAAGAATTCAGAATCAAAGTTGAGAAGAAGACAGGTGAATACATTAAAATACTCATATTGGATCAAGGTGGTGAGTACACTTCTGGATATTTTAGAAGATATTGTACATAAAATGGAATCCAGTAGCAATTCACAGTCAATGATACACCTCAGCAAAATGGTATTGCTGAGAGGAAAAAAAGAACATTGGTTTGAATGTTCTCGCAGCATGCTCCAAGGTAAAAACATTTATAATGGCTTTTGGGATGAAGCAATAAACATTGATGTTTATTTAAAGAATAAGAGTCCAACAAATAAGTTAGAACTTCAAGCCCCCTTTGAAGTATTTTATGGATATAAACCTTAAATTAGTCATTTAAGAATTTTGGTTCTAGGGATTTTGCATACATACCTAAAGATGACAGAAGGAAATTGGATGCAAAATCCATTTAACGTGTATTTGTTGGCTACTATGATGATAAAAAATCATACAAACTGTTTCATCCTAGATCACACATGGAACTACAAAAATTTACCCCAAAATATGACACCTTGCATGTCTGAAATTCAACACTTATCTGTCGCATTTTTGACATATACACCTTTTTTTTTTCCATCAGTGGTGTGACACCGAATCTTTGACATGCGACTAAAGTGGGTCAAAGATCCGACAGACCATTGTGTCGCATATTCGATCGTATTTCCTTCCAAAGTGTCAATCAAAATTGCATAAAGCGTTGAAAATCCGACGGACAGAATGGCACTGCTGTCGGTATTTTTATCTAGCAAGTGTCATCTAACCGACGCCATCCGACACTGGAAGAGTCAGCCTTCCGACGCAAACCAACACTTGAACCGTTAGTCGTCCAACAAGTGGAAGCATCGGAGTCATGCCATGGCCGTTGGATGTGTTTACCGGAGTGTCGGAAGCACGTCGAAAAAGCGACGTGTGTTGATGGATTTTAAAAAAAAATCCAAAGATTAACTAATGAACATTAGAAAGACATATTTAACTAATTAAGACAATTGTTGAAATTCAAGGTTAGGTTAGGATTTGATATAAGATAATTAAAATTTTATACTTTAATGCATAACACCAAACTAAAAAAGAGCTAGATACAGAACAATACTGTTGTAATAAATTCAAAACATAATTTTTGTCTCTTTCAACTTTGACACTCCAATGGTCATTATGTTAAAGTTGGTCCTTGAGATACAATTTTTCAATTGCCATGTACATAAACTAAACAATAAGAATAGAAATAGTATCATGTAAAACAAACTAACAACTAAAGAACAGTGATAATGAACTATAAAAATGTTGGTTTAGATCTAGTTTGGATCTTCCTTATACTCAGATACTTTTAGGGTAACATATTTTCATTGAAAGGACAAGTCACCAAAGGATCAGATGGCATACCTTTTGAGAGAGATAAAAGATATATTGTAGTAGGTCAAAGGTTAGGCTACAATAAATGGCAGGCCTTTAGGATAGTCCTAAATCAAGCAAGATAGATTCTCCTTCAAATGAACAAAGGCATCCGGCATCCTTAATCCATACACGCAGAGACACTCTTTAATGGACTCAACTTGTTGCAATAGGCAAGACAAAGGTAAGGTAGACTTAGCAGTTTAAATAAGGTTGCAATCCCCTTCCATACAGTCCACAGAATGTCACGAAAAATAGTCCAACAAGATCACAATTTATTTTAGCGGTCCATAAGGAGATCACACCCATCCTTAGAAACCCAAAAAGAAGTCACTCCCATCCTTTATAACGGCATTAGGTTCATGAATAAATTCAGTGAACAACAACAAGGTGACAACCTACTCCAATGAGCATCAACAAAGTCACGAACTGCTCTAATGAGCAGCGGCAAGGTCAAGGGTCAAAATTGGGAAGCCAACAAGGTCATGACTAGAAGTAAGAAGGTACTGTTCAACCCTTAGTTTCCACAAGGAGGTTATGACCTGCTCAAAAGAAGCAACAGGAAGGTTGACCCAAATCAAGAAGTCACGGGACAATGACAACCCAACTAAGTGTCACCAAGATAGTCACAGTCCAACCCTAAGGGAATCAAAGAGTTAAAAACCTAGCAAGATAAGAGCTGCACACTCACAACTTAGAAGGAGAAGGGTTACAAAGTCAGGGCCCAACCTTAAGGGCATCAAACAGCTCATGGCCCAGTAAGAGAAGAGTTACACAGTCACATCCCAATAGGATAAACTACTTCAACAAGGGGGTCTCATAAGTTTATTTGGGATTTGGTAATCCAAAATGGATCTGAATTAATCCCTCTTCCAAACTTTGTAACGAAAAAAATCCTTGGAAAAGTTTGAAGTCAACAATCAACTTAAAGGCTAAAAGCCAACAAGAAGGTGAAATGAATCACTATGGTTGGAATTTCAAGGTAACATTATCATAAACAATGCTTGCTTGATGCAAAGACAACCAAAGGGATATGGACAAAAATAATGCTGGGGAAGAAGATGGGCAGTAGCAGAGGAATGAGGACTAGGAGTGAAGCAAACTACTCAAATATTGAAGAACGAAGAGGATTCCTAACATGTCCACATGGAACAAAGATCATCTCTGAATCAGAGCAATTTCTAAATTGCTACCAGTGAGTAAGAATACATGAAATTTTGATGAAAGTGTATAGCTCATCCCTTTTAACAATTCCTAAGCATAATTAGAACCTGCCATTACTAGTTTTCCATTTGGGTTTCCAAAATAATCTGGTGTCAAATGTGTTTAAATGCTTTGTGACTAAGATCAATCTGGTTGATCGCTGATTTAATTAATGGATCAGCTACAACACTTTTTCTTTGCTGGCTGGCATCTACAACCCTATTTTTATTTGTTCTATTTGCTTGGTTAATGTATTAGCTGGTGCACTGTGCAATAACATGCTATGTAGCCAAACATCTTCAATCCCTGGTGCGGTATGCTTTACATACAACAAAGCCCC